>JANPWX010000660.1:788374-807413 GCA_024734555.1 Trochalopteron elliotii
AGAGAAGAGAAGAGAAGAGAAGAGAAGAGAAGAGAAGAGAAGAGAAGAGGCAAAGTAAAAGGCAAACCCACCAAACCCATATTTTCTACCTTGACTAGATATTTATGTGTGTAGTTTTATTTATAATGGAGCATTATGCTGACTAGTTCTGCTGGTGGCAGGATTAATGTGTCAAATGAAGGAGTACCAGAAGAGGGCCAGATTTGGATAAGCATTTCCACTTCCAGTAATTTTCTATAGCAGCTGGCCCCCTACCAATAGGGCTTCATTCCATCCCCACTTAGTTCCTAGTAAGGGCTGAGATAATGTGTGCTGTTATTATCTAAATGGGAGGAGAAGGGTGAGTGGGAAAAAAGGTGAGAGGAAAGGCAGGTGCCAAGAGTGACTATTTCAGGAGCAGCAAAGGAAGCAGCTCATACCACAAGTCAAATGTCCATTCACCATTTCTCAGCCATGACATCTCACTTTCTCCTCTCCTGGGAGGAGTCTTGCTACCTACCCAAAGAAAACCATCCTGTCTTCTTGAATTATTCCAATTTTTTTTCCAGGCATCCCATAAACCACTCAAAAAATTAAATGCTACCCCTTGCCTCAGAAAATCTCAGAAAAAGAGAAAGAAATATAGACCATTTTATAAGTTTCAAAAGGTGAGGAACCTCTTCCTTTAGCGATTTGTTCTTCAGCAACAAGAAGAGTGCAAGATCAGGGGATGAACCAGATTTCCCTTCACCTAAAGTGATAAATCAAACAATTTATTTCACAGTGGAAAAGAAAGCCTTCCCTTTGGATGGTCTTTTTTTTATGAACTCTCATCATCCCCAACAAGATCCCAGCTATTTACCTGACTTTGTTTCCTCCCTTTCGTCTCTGAGTGGGAGTCCTATATCATCTCCAAGCAGAATCTTCTTAAGCTGGAGCCAAAATTTCTCATTCAGCACTGAAGTCACAAAAGCACTCTATATTTGCCACCATGTAAAGGACAACCTATATCTATTTTAGTTCTCTGCCTTGGGGACTGGTACAAAAAATCCTGTGTTTTATTCATGCCTCATATTAAAACTTCCAAGAATAGATATTTGGCTGATAAAAGTTCTAGAGGATCCTGCTGTAAATCAGAACACATCCTCACTGGTAACACTTTAAAAGTCTGATTGGGCCTTGGTGCTCTTACTTACAGCACAGCCCTATAAACATTTCCATCAACACAACAGCAGGTGCAGCACACAGCATGGAGCAAGCATGAGCAGCCAGTGGGAGGAAAAGGAACTCAAGGATTTTCAGGCAACCTCTCATGCTTCCTTTAAAAAACTCACTGGAATTGTTCCTAATAACCTTTTACTCACGTTTCCTGACTGCTTCTTATTACAATTTCTTGGTAACTCCAAAAAAATGTGTTGAGGGGAATTGCTGAACCCATCAAGTGGCCAGCAAAGATGATTTTTAAGTTTCTCAGTGCTCTAGTGGTAACATAAAAATTTCCCTGTGGGAGCTCAATCAGATCAGCCACAGAATTGTTTTTGATGGACTAGAAATATTTAGTGCTTGCCTGCATCTGATAATTGCCTGGGTACCAATACTGGTCATGTGGTTATAATTACAATATTCAAGCAGAATGTGGCATCAGCCAGTAAGAGGGGGTTGGTTTCAACCAGGCTTGGAGCTTTAAACAGGACAAACTTTAACAATCATCATTCCCACTGACTGGTAGTGTAAAATCAAATGGGAAATGTAAATTAAAGTGTTAAGCTTATCCAAACATGGACCAAAAATGCACTTCCAGGCACAAAGATATTCACACTAAACCAGAAGCAGTCTGAAAAAAAAAGTTGGCAATAAAAATACTAAAACGCACTTATTTGTAACATTGAAGAAAGGGGAAAGTAAAAACCATTAATAAATGCTAAGATTCTAAATATGCAGGGAATTTATGAGGGAGGTTTATAAGATCGAGTAAGTACTAAATAGTTAACAGAGGTAAAGTAGCAAAAATGATATTTTTGTAAATATAAAATGTGCCTGGGACTGGCCATGAGCCCATTGCTATATGCGGGTGATAAAACTGTAAATGACAATCCAAAAAAGGCGGAAATATCGAGTAAACATTTTGTCCTTCGCACATTGTTTTGTCCTTGGAATGAAGCTGGAGAAAGTATCATCCCATATTACGTCAGCCCAACAAAATTCACCGTAGGTAATAAAAGGAGATGTGAGACGAGATCTGCTAAAATTAAATGTTTTCAAATCAACAGGCCTGGAGTCTAACATAAACTAAATAAGGAGTTCTCCGAATCACTGGTGTTGATACTGAACAACTCATGGAAAAATGGGAAAATTTCAAAGGGTTAGAGAACTGCAAGTGTATGCAGTTATTAAATAACTAGTAAAGAAGGAAGGCCCAGGAAATTATAGGCACCATACCCCAATATCAGTCTAGGTACATGAATGTAATGAGTTAAGTCAGCAGTCTTTCTAAAAATCAGTGAGGATAAAATATTATTAATTTGAACCATATTTTTAAAAACCTCCACTGTTCTTTTTATGAAATTATGAACAAGATAAAGACAACTATATAGAGTACAACGTGGACATGTCCAAGGCATATGATTGACCAGATTAAAAGCTGCAATTAATAGATTCAAAACTAGTTTATGGATTGATCTTATAGGTTTTGTTTAAGGGATGGTATCAATGAAAGGAGTATTTTCTAAAGACACCACTCAGAGATCAATCTCATTCTGAACCTATTCCATATTTTTTAACCAGTCCTCTAGATTGTAAAATTAAGTCATATTTATTAAAAGCTGATATGAACACAAAAGCGAGCAGTGAAGAAGACAGTTTTAATGTATGATTGATCACTAATGTTGGCATGTACAAAACTAAACTCTTCCCTGGGCACCAGTGATTGTCTGTGCTGTGCTCAACATACTCATCTTCCTCGTGGCTCTGCATTGAAATAACTCCATAACTCAATCTCATATTTCAAGGCTTCTGTGGACAGCCTGCAGGAGGGAGGGGACTGCTCTTTTTTCTGATGCCCAATTTACCCACATGCTCTAGGATGCTTGAAGGAAGACAAAGCTTCACTGATTGGCAGCAGCTAGACTGAGACCCTGAAAAAGTTGCACCAGTGTCCTGCTAGGACGCAAAGGATCTATTTTTTCTTAAGTGCGTATGTTGGTCTAACTTGCTCACACGCTGAGGGTCAAATTTAAAGTCAGATATGGAATTAGGAAGGAATTTTCCATCCCACAAAGACTGGCGAGAATCCCAAGTGCAACCAACTCACTGTTTTCTCTTCTTATCTCCCTAGACTTGTACAGGGAGATGCAAGTAACAAACTTAAACCCAGAGATTTAATAGACTTACGAGATCTTAAAATAGAAAAAAGGGCCATATTTTTTCAAGGGATGCAATCACTGCATGACTCAGAGGCTTGATTCTCCTGACTCAATGTGGGGTAGAAGGCATGCATAGTGTTTTGGTAAGAGAAGGGTATATGTGATGTTGCATGTCTCCCAGCAGGTGTATGGAGAGCTCCTCAGGACACAACACAAGCCTCAGGGCATAAGGAGAGACAGCGTGTATAGACGGTGCTGTAGATGTGCCACTGTCATAAAATGAGAACAACGTGATACTGAATTCTGCTGCAGATCATCTAAACTTTGGTTATTGAGGAATTCCTCTACTTAGATGTTTCAGCTGTTCAGGGCATCCTCCTAGAGTCCATGTAACCAAAATGACCAGAAAATCGGCTAAAAGTAGCCACTACTCAGAACTACTTCTGATGTTGACAGATCAGCTTACTGACAAGGGAAGTGTTTCCTATAGTGTCAGCATAGTAAAAGTTGAAGTCTAGGTCACATGTATACTTGTCCCAAGTATAAACAAAAAACCCTGATAACTTCCAGATCTAGAGCCCTTTTCCTGTGGGTGCTACTGTAGTGAAGCAGAACAACCTGGCTTGATGTTCAGATAGCAAGCTAAACCTGCAGGGTTAGCAATGGTGTGATGCCTTGTTTTGACTTACACACTGAAGAGAGCAAAGACAAGGCCTCAAAAGGAGAATAAATATAGATGAGCAAGAGGTTATTTCATTGATATCTCACTCTTTAGAGAGCTGCCCACACTCACAAAGGGAAAAGCAAACACTGAACCTGGAAATGTATTCTCAAACCCTCACTAAAGTGGTCTGACTTCCTCTTGCTTTACACAATACAGATTCAATAGTCAAAATGTGCCCTTGTTAAGATCAAACCTACCAGATCTGTAGCCATCTAAAGAGCAGTATGTTACAAGGTGAAAGAGAATACTCGTAGAATTAATGTATCAATGGATCTCTCTTCTCACTATTGAAAATACAGACCTAAGGTGTACCACAGAAGTGCACTTCAGCAAATTTGGATTTCTGTAAACTAGAAAACTCTATTAAAACAGCAGACTTGCAGTAAAAAAGCACCATCACAACAGTCAACGCAACAAACATTACAAAGTCACTGGGAACAGCAAATTTTAATCAAATCATTCAATCCATTTGTTGTTGCATACCTCGATTATGTCAGACAATATTATAGAAGAGTCTTGCTAGAGACTCCATGATATCACCTTTCCAAATTATGAAGGGTTAAGGCAGGCTGCTCCTAAAATTTCACAAGACAGCATATTCCCCTCTTTCGCTATCTACAAATACACAAAGCTGAAGGCAACAATTTCAAACAAAACAAAGCACCCCCCTCTGGGTCCTTCTGCAAGGAATCAAGGTGAGTACAAAACTACCATTAGCATTTGTAACCTCTTTCTGAGTGAAACCCATTAGCTACAGAAACACTGCTAAGAAAACAGTAATAGGAGGCACTTCAGTAAACAACTACATCAGCAAGATTTCAAGTGTTCACTGCATATGCCTAATTTCTCGCCACCTTCATTTCTTGCTCAGTCATTTACTTCTTGTGCAATGTTGAATGCAGCAAAATAAATCTCTGCTTCCTTAGCCAATAAATAGATAAGAATTAGTTGTGACCACTTTTGTGGAGGATGGAGAATGTTGAGACCGAATAACCGTTCCTCAGCAAAATGAAAGAACACAATATGATTATATATAAAATTATGATAATGATCCGTGTACACCTCTCATAGCTTCTCTCCATGGATCTAAGACTTCCTAACAAACATTAAATTAATCCTTGCCACCACACTCTTGGAAGACAAATGATACTTTGCTACAATTTGTTTGCAAGTGGGAGAATGTAATGAACAGCTAATGCTTACACATCTAATTTAAAAAAAATGCTTTCATGATTTTATTTCTAAATGTTTATTTAATTTCCCAAAAGTGAAACTGAGAAAAGTGTACTATTTCATGCCAGTCTCTCTCCACCCCTTTGGCTCTTTGAAGCCTTACAACATCAAGCCTGTAAATTCAATTTCTCTGTCTGGAGGCTCAGATCTAATAGCTCTGTCTGGAACATCAGTATCAAGGGATCCTGTCTTCAGAGTTTAGAGGAAAAGAGCAAAGAGCTTTCTGATGAGACAGAAAGAAAAATTCTATTTTTTATTTTAGAGAGAGATTATTAAGAGGTGACAACTACAAGAACGTATTACTTTTATTAGTAGCATCTCAGTATTTCAGTGTACACCAAAATTTATGTACAGACACAGAAAAAAAAAAAAAGAATGTACTCTCACCTATCTATAATTTGCTGAGGTTCTCTCTCCAGCAGAATTCATCACTGCTCATTTCAGAACAGGACACAATGAGCTGGGATAGTTAATCTCCCACCTCAGGTCCTACCATCATCTCCAACAACTTTAAGTTCTTTAAGCACCGAGGCAAAAGGACTTAGTATTACTATCAGTAAGTGTCATCATTAGCAATGAATATTCTTACTGCTAAGACTTACATATATTCTTACATCATCACTTTTTTAAAACCCATTTTTGCAAGCCTGCTGTATTCTTGGGCCAGTAAATTTTCACTGGTGTTTAAATTTTCTGACATACTTACTGACATACATATCAAGGGTGTTTTTAAAAACCCACACTGATTTTCTGTCTTCAGTCTGTCCTGACTGAAGGACACAGCTGGTAAGTTTTCCAACCATATTATTGCACACATGTTAAGACCATCAGGAAGAGTCAATGCTCAAACTGTACTCAGAAGACAAAAAGTGAGGACTGCTCCGCTGAGATCCAGGAACCCAAGTTCAACTCTTCCTTTTCCTTTTTCAAAGGTGAGCAATTTTTCAGCCAATTTTTCACTGGTGTTTGTCATGATACTTTCTATTGAGAACTATGAATCAGCACCACCATTGCTCATATTTTTGTATTTGGGTGATTAATATTTCTGAATTTATAACATGCGTTTATAATCATGTATTTCATGTATATATGTATTTAGAAACATAAACCCATCAGTGTGTATTTGTGTTTGTCAGCCTATATGCTATCAGCCTAGCTGTTCCTATCAACTTTGCTGCATCTTCTGGGATCTAGCCATGTTGAATAAAGTTTGCATCATGGCAGCTCAGCAAAACTTGCAGCTCTAAAACAACACCATTTTTATGGAAAAAAACCCAATGTCTCATTTGCAAGGGCAGAGATACCAAACCAGTATGGTTACATAGGTGCACCACCTTAAGAGGTTCAGGCCTTGAGACAGGTTTCTGTTTAAGCACAATTTACTGTTAATGCATTTGATACATGTTGAAATGGATCAATCATTGCAGTTAGATCAGCTTTCCCTAAGCCAGAGTGTCTTATATAGACCTGTAAATACATAGATCTTTAAATATAGATCTATTTCCAGCAGAGCTCCAGCAAACACATTGCTGAATAAACACAGCTACAATGATTGATAATAGGAAATTAAGAAATTACCTGAAAGTAAGAAATTCTTTATATAACTTTTATATGCTTCCATGACTCAATTTATATAATTTCAGTTTCTCTATCAAATCCTACCCTCACTTCTTCTTTGGAGAAGTATAATCCACAACATCCTCAGTCTCCTCTTCCGTATTCACAGAGAAATACAAGCATTTGTTGTTTTCTTTATGAACATGCTGGAAGTCTGCTCAGATGCCTGGCTCAGGTCTCAAAAACTGGTGTTTTAACCCGGGCTGAAGAACACATATCTCACCTGCAGAGCATGAACCTCCAAACACACTTTGCCAATGGTCAGACCACACAGCAAGAGGATCAAATTAAACTTGCAGTGTGGGAAGGTGTGACAACAGGAAATGTAGGGAAAATGCACAGCCCCAGAAGCCAAGAGCTGGAATAAAAGAGGACGTACTTTCAAACTCTGCTCTAATTTTTGAGTGCAAAAGAGATGTCCAGACAACAACACTTGATGAGCTCCCTATCTCTTGATATTGTGTGATGTTAAAAGGATCCAACAGTCATGCACATGCTTTCTGATTTCCAAACTAATAATAATTTAAGACCATGGAATAGCTAATATTACTTGAAGAACTGAAACGAAATTGATTCCCAATACAAATTTCTAAACAAATAGTAAAATCTGTGTAAAGCTAATTAAAATTTCAGAACCTGCTTTCAATTTTACTTGTATTTCTTTTGTAATTACCTGATTACTTATGCATGATTAAATCACAGTGTAGCCAGGGAGCAGGAGTTTTTCCTCCAAATACAACTGAACTTGAGTGATTATTTTGCTATTTTATATAAATGAGTTGAAATAACTTCTGTCATGGAAACACACGACCTAGGACAAAACTGAAGAAAAAACTAGCTCAGCTTCACAACACGAGCTCAAGTCTTTGCTGCTCTATTCATCCATTTTTTTCATTTTTCATCTCAGTAAAGAATGAATGAGAATGACCTTTTGATTTTTCAATTGAGATTCACTTTATCACACAATCTGTGTTTACACAGTCATAGAGTATTCCTAGAATAATATCATGTCAAGCAGCTGTTACTGTAGTTTTATATGTATCGATGTAGAGTCATGGAGTATGCAGAATATTTCTGAGGAAATGGTCCAAGAAGATAGTGTAAGAAGGACAGCTCAGTTTTCAATCTGCAGAGAAACCACAAGATCCTCTTTCTTTAGGCATTTAGGAAAAACAGAGATACAGTGACTAAGAATTGGGATAAGGTTTGCAATCTGATATAGTTACAAATTTTGTTCAGAATGAGGACATCTGTATATTTTTAAAAGTAATTATTGCTCTTAATCATTTAAGCTGTACTGTAAACATACACGATGTTAAACAGATGTCAGGCCTGCAGAAGGCTTTACAAATGAAATAAACTGTGGGAGACAGGTTTATTTTTTGCCTCTTTACAATTTACACAATCAATGCAGATAAGGATTTTATTGCTTTATTAATAAAAATTAAAGATAGTATAAAACAATGAATCTAAGCATCTGTTACCACCCATAGTTTAAACAGTTGACTGAGAAGAGACTTTGTGCTGCAGCAAACAATTACACAGAAGTAAACGTTGCTGTACAAGTCATGCCAAGGTTCTCCAACTGTTCTTGGCATAAGACCAGCAAAGGTGAAACAAAAATAGCTTTATGTCACCTTTGCAGTTGTCCAAATCTAGTAACACACAGAGAGGCCAGCCCTAGCCCTGCATGCCACAGTGTAGCTACAGGACTGCTCTGTCTATCACCCACTTGCCTGTGGTTCCAGCAGGGTATTTGAGGATCACGGGGAGAAGGTGAATTTTAATTCTCACAGGTGTTTTCCCAAGACACAGGAAACATTAAGTGACCTGGCTGGTACCAAGGCAATAGGTGTCTCTAGGTGTCAGAAACAGCTCAACTGAAAAACTCTTCTCTGTGAACTTTTTGGATGAAACAATGCCATAATATTAACTTAGAGCACTTTAATGTAAACTGGGCTATGTGTACAGGCAAGACAGGCAGAGAGCACAGGCGAGGCAACTGAGAGCAGCTCAAGGAGGCCTTGGGGTGTTGGTGGATGGAAAGACTGACATAACCCAGCAATGTGCACCTCCAGCCCATGAAACCAACCACATCCTGGCTGGCCACCAGGTCAAGGGAGGTGATTCTCTCTCTCTACTCCACTTTCATGAGACCCCACCTGGAGTGCTGCATCCAGCTCTGGGGGCCTCCGACATAAGCCTGGAAAAGAGAAGTCTGAGGGACACCATATGGCAGCCTTCCAGTAATAAAAGGGCTACAAGACAGCTGGAGAGGGACTTTTTACAAGAGGATGTAGTGACCACATGAGAGTTGCTGGTCTTAAACTGAAAGAGCTTTAGATTACATATTAGAGAAAAAATTTTCCCTGTGAGGGTAGTGAGACACTGGAACAGGTTTCCCAGAAAAGCAGATGGGATGCCCCATTACTGGAAGTATTTGAGGCCAGGCTGGATGGCACCCTGAGAAACCTGGTCTGATGGAAGGTGTCCCTGTCCATGGCAGGGAGGTCAGAATGGAATGACCTTTAAGCCTTCTTTCAACCCAAACAATTCTATGATCCCACAAGTCATTGTGTTCAATTTCTATCAGCCCACAGCACTGAAAGGAAAAGATGAGAGCCATGAGTTATCTAACCCTACTGCCAGCTCTTTTAGTGAAATCATGTTCTCTTAATTAAGAGATATAGGTCTCATAATCCATTTCCCCAACAGGATGTGAGCACTTGCACATCTGAAATACTTAACCTAGGAAGGACATGTGCATTGTTAGGTACACAGCAGCACTGCTGCATTACATGCTTAACTAAGAATTATGAACTCTCTTTCCTTCCTAGTTATAAGGTTATTAGATACCTGAATAATTTTTAGTGCTTTGCTTCCGAAGAAGGGGTGTAATATTAGTATGAGCATCACAGAGATACATTAACTGGCAATTACTGTCTCAAGCCAGAGACAAACCATCAAAAGAAAAGAAGAAAAAAGGATGAATCCCAGTAAGGAACAAAATATTTAGGCTTTTGCATGTTTCATATGCTTATCAAAAATTCCTCCTTTCAATTTCTGGGCCTGGAAATCAGATAATTTTTCAAAATTGAATGTAAGTTGCCATCTAAACCTATATTTAGATCAAGGATATGAATATGAGCACAAGTATCCAACAACAGAAATCTGAACCTGAAAATTACAGTTGTGCATTTCTTCTACTTTAATAATCCTTGATACAAAATGGGAAGTCGTTACACTGCAATTAGACATTTTTAAAAGCTTTTTCAGATTTTTGGATGAAACACAGTACCTAATGCCAAGCTATTGTCAACATTTTTACTGTCTGAAATTGCATGTTTAAAACTCTATCAAGTGAACCTTTCATATTTCTGAGACAACTATTTCAATGTGTTTTGATTTACTACAAAAGACCTTTCAAACAAGGCCATACAATGTAGAGTTGTTTCAAACACTGCCTATAATAACAAAATCGTAATAGTCCACATGTGTTGCATGCAAGCATACTTATAGTTTACAAGATGTTATTGTTTTTAATGGACATCCCTCTAAACCTACCTGCCAGTTTGCAAATTACTAACAGCAATAGGAAATTGTGAGGACAAACTGCACCCTCGGTGTCACCTAGTCTTCTGCATCCCCCAGGTTGTTGGCAAAACTGTCAACAATTCTCAGTTACACGTCAGTAATTCTTTGGGCATGGTACACAAAGAGAGAAGATACAAACTGTTGTGTCAGCTCTGCCTGTTTTGCAGTGTTAATAGTAATGTTAATAGAAATTAGCACCAAGCTTTGTTTTAGAATTCAATAATTGCAGCTATTGCCCTGATAAACATCACAAAAGATGTACTGAGTAAGAAATGAGACTGCTACAAATCCTCTCCCAGAGTAAGATTTTCACTTAAAATATTGCAAATATTAACAATGTCATGGCATTGCTTGTAGGAAAGACATTTTGGCAAAACTCTAAAAGTTTCAGGAAACATAAGTATTTTCAGAGTAAGTAATTTACACTCTTTTGATATGGTGACATTAGAATGATTTGTTCCTCTATAATAATCTTTGTCAATGGTCTCTTCTCACAGGATGTCATTGGTATTCTCAGTGTCATCTGCCAGGCACTGCCACCAACCTAAAGGTTCTTAGAAATACGGTCATCTTTAGCTATAACTAGCAATAGTCCTTACCTAGAATCAAGAAAAATTAAGTGCTATGCCTCAGTGTCAGTAGCAGGCAATAAGTCTATTTCTACAAATACATTTTGATGTACAATGCAAGAACTAAGTTATTAGGGGAGAAAGAAAACAGGCATTATATAGGGAAAACATCTCATCCTCATACAAACAACAAACAGGGAGCACTCAGCCTCACAGTCCCTTGGTTCACCTTGTTGACCCTGTTCATTCCAACAGGAATGACGCTCTTCTCACATTTCCCTTAGACAGGTCTGTAAGACGGCAGACAGTGCCAGCTCTCTGTCTGCCGCAATTCCCACCCCACTGCTGCTCGTCAGGTCTCCCCATGTACTCCAGACCCTCTCACTGCTGTTGGTTTTAGTGCCAACCCTGCAGCATCTCTCATTGCACTGTGCTGCCAACTGTGGTGCTGATGATAAAACATCAGACGTGTCCTACTTCAGCTAGAGCAATTCCAGTTTGACAAGTAGGGGAAAATGGCTGGATCCAGGCTCCCACATTCATCCCTTCAGCTCTATCACTGCACAAGGAAGTCCAACAGCAAGGAGAACCACTGCACTTCTCTCCATATTGTTTATCTATGACAACGACCAGAATGTATGGATATTTCTGATTGTACTGAGTTCCTTTCCATCAAGAGTGTCCAATTTTTCTTGTCCTTCATAAAATGCCTCAGTTTACTAACTGAAAATTGAAACAGACTCTATGGAAGCAATGAAAACAACTAAAGCAAAACAACTACCAAATACTTAATCTACTTCATTCTGGCTATTTCCAATATATTGTGACAGATTATGCCTGTGGCAGATTCCAGCCACAGAGTTCCTGATGCAGCCACGGTCAGAGCACAGTCTTATCAAAAATGTACCCGTGACTTTGGTGATCAGACATCACGTGGTTTCATTTGAGCCTCAGTTTTCAATTTAAACTAAACACCTCCGCATTTCATGGCTCTGAACCAAAACTTCAGTGCTTAAGAAGAGTAAAACAAATAGAGCAAGTGCTGCAGAAGCTCCAAAAGAGGAAGAGGTTGCAGTTACTAACACTGAGGAGCTAAAGCTCAGGTCCTCAAATGTTCTTGAGATACTCATCACCCTCTTAAGCCACAAAGAATTTTCCACCCCCAGAAGTGTCATCCAGCTGCTACTTAAGCCTGGAGGATTGGGATCTCATCTCTGCAAGCCAGTACACTGACACTGTGCATCCTGCACCACTTCATGGACAGACACTGCTCAAATCTCTCAGCTGAAAGTTCCCAGGCAGAGTATCCAAAGTATGTGATCTAACTGTGGAGGAGGGAAGGTAAAGGCCTGCTTTTAAGATTAAGCTCAGCTTTCTGATTAACTGATGCTTTCGAAGGCTTCGGTATGAAAATGGACATGACACATCAGAGACCATTAACTATGTAAACACTGCTGCTTAAGAAATGAAAGCAGCAGTGATTGTACCCTAGCTAGCTGCTGAAATTGCTCAACCCAGGACTATGCTGGGAAGTAAAAGAATCACAATATGCTATCAATGTGTTTTTTAAAGACAGAAGTCTAAATGATACAAAGAATTCATGTTTATACACGCATATATATATATTCACACATCACTGATGATATTTATGTTTGTAACCTCATTACAATGCTTTAGAAAAGGATATCATATGAAGTAATGTACTGAAAAGACATTGTGGCACAAAAAGTGGAACTTATTTCCATTGTTTAGAAACCAGCCTTTTATACTCAGTTTGTCACTCACTAACTGGATCCAGCCCCTTCAATCTCTAATACATAAACCAGGAGAATTACAATTGCCTACCTAAGGTGAGATAAGGACTATAGGCAGGCTCCTTGAAATAATAAACACAGGCAGCAGAAGATTTAGTATTACAGCTTGGTTTATAAATCTATGTGTTTTTCCCATACTGAAGGCCACTAAATGGAGGAAATTCATCAGCAGGGTATGACATTTTATAATTTGTGCAAGAATATGACAGTCTTACAAAATATATGGCTATGCAGAAGGCATAAATTATCTGTGGGATTTATATGTGGCATAGATTAGTTGTCCTTAGAGCAGATTGTTGTCTTTCCAACACAAAGTTCCTGTAAGGAACTACCTCCACAATTCAAAATACTTACAGAACACTCATATAGAAAGAATTGCATTTGGTGTAGAGCATACTGCTTGGTGTTGTCTGGGTATAGCTTAGTTAAATTTCTCCTCAAAGGCTAAATGTAAACCATGTTCTCAGAGAGACCTGAAAACTGGATCTTTGTTGCAGGGCTTGGACAGCTGGCTTGCCCAGGGTTAGTCAAAAGGTCCTGGTGAGCACCAATTATGACACGTTCAAAATATTTAAAAACATATAGAGCTAAATTGGTCATCTTGGAAGCAACTACCATAGCAGACACAGTGTGGTACATGTGGACCCAATTCAGTCATGGCTTCCCACAACAGGGTTTCAAGCAGTGTCAAAGAACTGAGCAGAAATGTGCATTGTGTGTAGCAAAGACAGCAGTGAGGTGAAAGCTGGAAGAAGATGGGAATAAGGAAAAAATCCCTGCTATAAGCACCTACTGTTGAGGCACTAGTCCAGACATTTAAACTTGCCTGCACCGTGCCTTGCTAGAATATCAGAGATAACTGCAGCATCTGGCAGAGGTGACACAGGACCTGCAAAAGATCTACCCCGTGCACCTGAAATGGTACTCACTGAAAATTTTAAAGGTACCTGAATCTTTCTGGGAAGATGAAAGGGTGCAAACAAAACTGTGTGACACCCAGGTCCCTAATCCATAAATTCACTGATGAAGTCCATCACCACTAGATCTCAACCTCCATTTTCCCTTGTCACTGTGGAGTTTTGTGCAATGGCCCATGTGAACACAGCCATGAGTGGATGGTTCCATGGAGCTCCTGAGTTTGGTGGACACTTCGACACTAACAGCGAGTATGAGACACACGTATCTGTTGTATTCACTGGAACAATCAGTCTGCTCCCAACCTTTATTCTTCCATGTCTAGGTGGTACTAGAGGAGCCAGGAACAATGGGGCCAGAGGAAATACCCCTACAGTATTACATTCATTCAACAGTCTTTAGAAATGTTCCCTTACATAGGCAGTTCTTACACAAACTTCACAAGTAAAGCTTAATTAATGGTGCCAGGCCATGGGTGAGCAGGACGGTAGAAAAACAGGAATGGGTAATGAATGTCTTCCTTTTCAGGAAGATTAGGGCTACAAGGTAAAAAGAAAGCATAGAGGACAGAAAGCGGAAAACAGAAGTTAGTACTTCTTGGAGGAAATGACAGCATCTGTTAAGCTCTGTCTTGAGAAGACATGAAATTGAAAGATGAAGAATCTTTCATTTCCTTAACCTAATCTGCCTAAGACAACTTCAGCACTTTGTGACAGGGACCAGTTCTCTCTTCTATTTGCAGAGCATACTGTAGATGACTATTCTGGTTCATAACAAGTTCTCCTAAGTGAAGACAAGTATCAGGTCAGGAGCCCCATTGCTTGCAAAACCCAGCAGACTCTGAACAGTGCAATGATGCTGGAAGGCCTCACTGACTGAAGGCTGAGCTGCTTACAGCAGGAATCTTTTCTAGTGACACTTCAATATCAGATTTTACTTTGGCTTGCTCCTAAAAGTTCTGCTTCTCATAGTATGTAGGAAAAGAACCCCCAAACCTCTAGTTTCTCAATGTCTTAATTCAAGATAACAAGTGTCCAAGAATACCAGCAGCCCAATAGGCAAAAGGAAGCATTGAAGATCAAATTCTTTCAAGTAAAAGTGATCTTTCTGTAAAATAGTAGATCTATATATATGTTGATTATTCATGCTAATCATCTGAAAAAAATCCTGAAAGCAACTGTTGTAAATTTAATGATTTCCTGTGTATTTGGTTTGCTCTGATAGGTTGTGCATCTGTTATCTATCTTTTAAAGCTTCCAATTGCTATTTTCAAGTGGAAAGTTTAATTAGGAAAATTTACTAAATGGATTCCATAACTTAAGAAAGTGTTGTAGTGAATTTATTGTTACTCATTAGAGGTCACTTTATGTGTTTCTAACTTATTAAGATGAAATATATGGTTTTAGATGGTGAATACTGTCACAAATCTCAAAAATAGTGTATTTGTGCAAACTATTACAGAAAAAAAAGTCCATCAAGGAATTCCTGTAGATAGTAGCATGGACACCAAGATAACTTTTTTAAAGAGATGCCAACAGTTTAGCTGCAATGATCAGAGTATTCACATAACTTACCTACCATTTTCGTTGTGAGATGTCTTTGTATTGACTGACTTTTATCATTTATTTCAGAACCATGAGTGTACCTTCTGGCTGACTCACAGCTATGTAATAATTTTTTGAGAGGACTAAATTCCATTTCATGACTGGCTACAGGCTGCATCATAAATTCAAGACTCCTCACTCTCCACTGATCTCCCACAGATGCCAAAAGGAAGCTTGTACAGAGATCAAAGGAAGAATTTGGGCTCTGTGTAGTAAAATAAAACTTTCAGTTGTTATTTTTTACATCGCATTCAGAACTGCTTACTGGAAAATGTTCCCTTTGCTAGGATGATTGCCACTCTTGCCTCCTTCTCTTTCTCCTTCCACATCCTTCTTTCTTTTCTCTGTCTCCCTTTTCTTCCCTTTGCATGCGTCATCACAGATTCCCACTCCCTGTGCACTGTGTTGGAACGGTCACTGCAACACACCCAGTGCCACCATTAACCACAAGTACTTGCATTCTGACAACTCCAGAGGAGCAATGGTTCAAATCTCTCTCCAAAATGAGGACACAGCACAATGGCCCTCACTTTCTCCTCAAGAGAATATTGCATATTTATATCTGCTATGTCACAGCTGGATTTAACATTTCCTTCCCCTTCCTTCCCCTCCAGTATTTATCAAGAATCAAAAATCATGACCCAGGCACTTACTAACTGCTTTACCCATATCAGACACTCACCCAGGTGCTCTGTATCTCATCCACCAAAGTATTCAACACCAAGTAGTCTCTATTCAAGGCAATGGAGGCAGAGGCAGTTAATATGCCAGTCCCAAGTGCCTCAAATTAACTATTAATAAATTAAAAGTTCAGTAGCATAAAGTTTTCCCTCCAACTCCAAAATGGATTTAGATCAGTAAAACTGGTTTCAGACACTGGGGTTGTAATTATAAGGACCACATGAAGGCTGCAGATCAGAGAAGTGGTCAACCAACCCTATGCACCACAACAGTCAGTTGAATCATCCTGAAAATGGAGGGAAAAACTATCAGATACTTTTGAACCCCTCTGCTTTGCCTGTTCTCATATGTCAGCCATACCATAAAACATTGCAAAGTTTTTGCATTGAAATTCCAGTGTGCTTTAGAAACCCCTGTTTCTAACCAAGGTATTTCTAACAAGACCCTGTGAGCTATAGTTCTAATCCTCACTTTTTTGAAACAACAAAACTGAAAGAAAATGGTTTGTCTGAGGTCAGTGTCCAAGCCCAGAACAGATTCTGGAATGGTCTTTGCAATGGAGTCACTAGATCGTGTTGTCTTCACCATCATTTCATGCAGGCACGAAGAGATTATAATCTCTCATGTTTTGTGAGCTGGGCAGTTCATCTCACCTAACTTTCTCAGCTGAAAAAAAAAAGTGCTTACATGGAATTAGCCTTGAAACATCAGCAGAGAAAATTGTGATACTAAAGCTACCGCCTCTCTGTCAATGTCCTCCCTCAGTCTACTCGGTGTCCATAATGTTCTCAAAATCGTTGGCACAAATTAGTGCAGGTGAAGAATTCTGCACTCTTGCAGTTAATAAGTGACTGAGAAAGGCTGTCAATTTATGCAGAAGAGGTTGTTTGCAACCAACAATAGATGCAACAGCTTGCAACCAACATGCAGATGGAATGAGAATAAACTGAAAAGGTCCCCTTGTCTCACACGACATTTCTGCTCATAATTCAGAAGATAATCCTAATAATCTTATCAAATACAAAGAAAATACTGAAGTTTGAGAATGGTAGAAATGGTGTCAGGCTGACAGACCTGGGATCTGAATTCTCCCACTGAGCTATAAGGTTTAATACAGGAGGTAGCTGTTCAAACTTTTCTGTCAATATTGGTCTATTGACCCTTTGAGAATTATGTCAAAATTTTTCCTGCATGTCATCCACTCCATCACTAGCCTTGCTGAGAAGTTAAGGGTAGGACAGCCTGGTGTCAAATACTGTAATGAGATTTGACACACACTTGGGCACAGAGTTAGGATCATCCTAATAATTTTATAGATGTCTCCTAATATCAGCCTTGTCCTGTCCTAGAAGAAAAGAAATTACTTTGGGATGGTTTGTATGGTTTCTAGTCACTAACCTGTCACAATCAAAAATAATTACATTTCAACAACTTCAATTACATAAATTAAATGCAAACTAGACTTTGGAATAGTATTTCGTCTGAACAGCCATCACCACTGCTCAGTTAAACACATTCTCAGTAATCAGCCAACTAATTTTTCCACTCTTACAGCTAGAAAAGATGGAAGAGTCTGGTCTTCACAACACAGGGATGGATGGCCAGACCCCAGTGAATGCACAGGGCACAGAAACAGATTTGGTTCTTGGGGCTGAAACTTCTATTTCTCATTGCAAAGAGAGCTTAGTCTTGCAGTGTGGTGAGGGGAGAAGCATAGAACAGTGAGTGAAAAAAGTGCACAACTGCCCAGCCACAGACTGAATCAAGAACAGGAGTTAAGGTCTCTAATTTTCACAATTAGCATAAGCACTTTCAGGGGCACTACAGCGCCTGGGAAATAGCCTTAGCAACGCCTCACTGATACTCCCCTGACCTTGCCCCTCCCAGCACATCCTCTCTGCGTTTACGCCGGATGGTGAAACTCGAGTAGAAGGCAAAAAAAGTCCTAACTGTGATAGAGACGCTACTCAAAGGGGAAATCGGGAAAAGCCTGCAAAGTCACTCTTCTCCATGATACATGACCAAACAGGAGAACTGGACGTGGCTGGGAGATGTAGGGCTACTAGCCCCCTCCTCTGCTCCTCTGAATCCAGCCCAGAGTATCCAACAAGATTAATCCAGTTCGCACCATTGACTGCTCAGAAAGGCACACAGAGGTGGTTTTGGGGGGCAGAGCCTGAGAGGGAGCAGGAAGGTGGTGCAAAATGGACCACCTGTTTCAAGTAAGAAAAAAAAAATCAGTAAAAAGGCAAACACTGCAAACAAATAAGAAAATAATTTCAGGTATCATATCCTATATCTACATAAGTAAAAGTGAAGATTTTAAGGGCAGATTCAGGACTTTTCAAAAACTCTCTTCAGACATATGGTGAAATTTGTTTTGAATAGTGCTAAGGCTTCAGAAACTCGTAATTGTGGTATAAATCGGTTTTCAAGGTCCTGCTATTAGCCACTTTCTATCAGGATCAGCGAGGTGATTTTTTTTCCCAGCGCGTGTGATTTCAGTAAAACAACTTGTTGCTCTTTAAAGTTTTGTTACGAATTACTGTTCTTCTTCCCCTCAATATTATTTCTAGATAACTTGAGCCAGAGAAAACACCTCAGAGCTCTACGGAAATTTCTCCTTTCGCCTGATCCTACATGTATCAGAAACCACCCTGCCCAAGATTTGGGGAGGGGAAGCGGAGGGGTCCCTCCGTGGAATTACGTCTGCATCTGGCATGGCCGGCCGGGCTCAGCCTGAAGTGCCCCCGGCTCCCTGCCGCCCTCGCCTCGCTCCGCACCCCGCCTGGCCAGGGACTCTGCTTTTCCAAGTTTCTGCACCCCAAAGCCAGACCCGGCGCTGCGCAGCGCTCCCCGCCCGTCAGACCCCGCAGGCTGCGCCCCGTTCGTCGCTCCCCCGTGTGCCCCCAGCGCGGGCGGGCTGGACCCGGCGGGAGCGCTGCCC
>JANPWX010000660.1:807807-873414 GCA_024734555.1 Trochalopteron elliotii
CTGCGGGGACCCGCCCGGGCGCTCCTCGCTCCGCGCCGCCCCGCGCTGCCCCGCAGGTAGCGGCGGCGCCGGGCGGGCACCGCGAGTACCGCCCCGGAGGCGCAGGGAAGTCGGATACCTCTCCATGAGCCTCCCCGCAGCCGGGCTTCGGGGCGCTGACCCTGCGGTTCCCCGTGCAGCGGCACTTGACAGGTTGGCACTCGGGTACTTAACCCTGCAGCAGGACGCTACTGGGGGGGAAGAAAAAATAATAATAATAAAAATTAAAAAATCATTGCTTGCTCGGTTTTCTTTTCAAGACTGGGGTCTTCTTCCAGCTCACAATGAAAAAGTCTGACCTCGCAGTGTATGCTGTTCCCTGGTACCTGAAGCTCACACAGTAGACACCAGGGACCTGTATTTCTTGAAAACGAAAATCCTCATCTTGCTCTGTACAGTTAAATTTTGGTGTGGTTATGCAGAATTTTACAGCTACAGATCTGCTATACCCACCAGTTGATTTGGATCTTAGGAACTGAAATGCAGAGAACAAAATGTTTTCATTATTATGCGGTAGCACTTACATTATTGCACTGCTTTCCAAGTCCAAAAATCTTTCAACGCTGTTTGAGGGCAACAGTCTTTTGGGATCATTATACAGTTTGTATTTGAAAACTCTTCGCCTCATAAAATGCTTCTTTTAAAGAAAAGTAGCATGTGGCCCTATACACAGACTCTGGTGCCATTCTACAGCCCAGCCTTAGAGGTTTGGGTCTCTCCTGAGCATACAGTTTTCCTTTGCCAAATAATAGCAACAAAAATGTTGTTAGAGTTGCAATATACAGGTAAGAGTGACACTTAGAATGCATTAAAAGTGTATTGTAATTTTACCTTGAAGAGGTGATAGAGACTTTTATTTCTGACAGAGATCCATGAGACCTAACTTTAGTAAATGTATAGTCTATGTATTATTGCAGAATCACCCACAGACTTGAAGCCACTTACATACTCAAATAGCATTTCATGTATTAGGATATAGCTAATTTAGCTAAATAATTGGTTTTCCTTTCCTACTTCTACTACAGTACATTAATTTTTCAAGAAATACATCATCATCCTTTTTATAGTTAATACAGTATAATGGCACAACCATAATAAAATGCCAGCAAATGCTTTTCAGATTTAAAAAAAAAAAAGGCAAAACAAAAAACCACTGGTTCCAAAGGTGAAAAAATAGCTTTCTTAATTCTCAATCATGCTTAACTGGAGATGGTTCCAGATACAGGGTCTACAAATTCAGAGAATTTCCTCTTAATGTTATATTAAACTTTGATTTACAGCCCCAAGAAAACTTAACACTTCCCCGCAGCAGTCAAAAGTCTTAATGTTTCAAATCCTAAATCAAAATAAAATTTTGTTTGAAGAAACAGTACAAATTTCTTTGTACACCAAGTATTTGGACTCAGGCTCTTCAGCGCTATGTTGTAACATGGCAATAAAACAATTTTTTTTTTTAAGGCTGTTCTCTTGTTGTGAAGAAACTTGAGGAGAACAGGAAGTTGGTTTTTTAAAATATCATGTAATGGCGGGACAGAGACAGAAAAGATGAAAGAAAACCTTTAAAATAGTAAACTTCAAACTTCTTCCACAAAACTTGTAAATCAGGTACTGCTATATTCATTGCTGCACTACCCTCACATAGCCAACCATACTATTTATGTCACAGGGGTTTTTGTGGCCCAGTACTTCATGCATGGCTGTATCAAATAAAAGACAATGTAACAGAAAGTTTTATTTATTAATTTCTCTCAAATAAATTGTTGCTCCTTGATCTGCAACTTCATCACTTTGTGACAGCTTCTTCCACCATGACAATAGCAACAGAACAAAAACTGTTTCCAGCAATAAAAATCAGACAAGGAAGAGGCAGCAGGACAAGCCCACTGGGACAGTCTTTGATCTTGCTGGACAACACTTTGGCTCCTAGAACTCAGCCACACAAGCCAAGGTAGTAGGATGACGTCCATTCAGGGCCCTTGTATTTAAGCCTATGCAGCATTGGCAGGCATTCTTCCTCTTTCTCATCTAGAGAGTTTGAGCAGATCATACCAGAATGCACTTTATCAGGGCACCCTCAGATCCCAGTATTTTGGGGAGCCCAGCCAGGATGTAGAAGCCTCAGTTCTTTCCATTTCTAAGCAGATTTGAACCCACATCTCTCACTTAGCAAGGAAATAGCCTAAACAGCTGACCACAGGGCATTCCAGAGGAAGAATTACCTATGCTGCCCTTTTCAAACCCATGTTATCCATAATTTTGATTCACATGGCTTTATTTTATTTTGAATTAGGTGGGAGGAAAAAGAAAGAGTAAGCTACTTACACCAGGGAAATACTAACCTTCTGAGTCTTGTGCTAATGACAGTTATTGCAGGTTTGACTGTATTCCCTTTTCAGATGAAGCTGACATTTTTAATAGAGACTCTGGACCCAAGCCAGTTTCAGTAGTGACATGATTTGGAAGTCCTTACATCTCAGCTTCTCTCTGCCTTTGCCAGATACAACAAACATGTAAAATACAGCATAAAAATAACAAGTAAAATCCAAATACCTTTTTTTAAAATTTATTTCCTTCTCTATTGCAATACTAAACAGCATCAGTAGCTCAGTGATACACTGCCTGTAAAAGGATGAAACCAACAAATACCGAGAATCACTTCTACTTCAAAGGCACATTTGAAAGCAAAGGGAAAAGGAATACATAGAACCACTGAACCTTAGTTCCTTTGAAACTACAAGTCAAGCCTATCTTTGAATATTTCCGGGAAATACTACAAGCTGTTAAAGAAGGAAAAGCTGGGAAGGGCCCACATGGAATATCAGACCTAAGGATAAAGGAGAGAAAAGCTGAGGTGGCAAGAGACTTCTCTGGCTTCCATGATAGCGTGGTCACCTCTACTGCACTGTGGCCTTCAAGGTTTGATCTCAAAGGATCAAAAGCTGCATTGTCAGGCCAGTCTGCCAGTTGCAGCAGGCCCCTTGTGATGGAAAGACACCTGCAGTGTCAGTGGACGGATTCTTCAGGGAGCTACTAAGGGAGTCTCACAGAACAGGGAGAAAGTTCAGAAAGACAGAAGGATGCCCAGAAACAGCTACTTTCCTCCTGTAAGAGTGTCACTGTAGAGACGGACACGATGCATTGTGCAATGTAGCAAAACTTTTCATTTATTTGCTGTGTGTTCCCTTTTTATGCATTTCTAAACAAAGCGTGTACTTAAATTATTGGTTAATTAAAACAGCTCATAGTGTTCATTGGTACAAAGCAATTAACGTCAACATATTTGGCAAGCATTCATAAAAAAATCTAAAGGCACATATTCATTTCTGTTTCTTTAACTACAAAACTGCAAAACTGCAAATATCCTTTTAATTGTCTCTGTTTTATCGGTTCCGATACCGACAACCTTGTCTTCTTCCTTTCACGGGTATATATGAATCTTATCAACTCCTTCTTCTGCTAACTCAGTCATTTGGCTCACAGACCCACTGTAAGCCCCCCCTAGATAAGAGTTTCGTTTGACTGAAAAGGCTGCCATGGTTTTCAGCTGCATCTCATCAGATGCCCAGGTGCAGTAGCAACTCAGTCCAAAGCATATTGGGAGAGAAGATGGCAGGACTGTTGGAAAGGACTCTTGGAAGAGATCACTGATTGGAGTGGCATCTCTAATCAGCTGGACCTACCAAGAATTTATGCATATATTGACCAGAACTAAGAGGCTCACTAAGAGCAGATAGAGTCTCATCGTCTGTCTTTTAGGGCACAGTTGGGCAAGCTGTGCTGGCTGATGATTCTTTTGGTGATGTCTCTGATGATTCCTGGTCAGGAATAATGGCTCTGTTGGATGGCATGGCACAGTCATCTTACATGGCTCTGTGAATGGTTTTCTCTGTTCCAAGTTAATTTACTTGTGAATAGCCAGAGTAGGAAATGTGCAGATGCCACGAGGTGATGAAGTCTCACAAAGGTGAGGAGAGTGGTGAGGTCCCGTGTTGATGTGAGCAGGGCAGGTGACAGCTTGTAAGACAAAGCACTGAAGGCTCCTTATTGCATACAGGCATTTTGTTCATTGATTGTCTCTAGGTGTGAAGGACAAATGAATCCCACAGAGGCATTTTCCTGCAGAAACTCTTCAGAGGGGCAACTCTTCCCATCATCTGAACAAAAATGTAGGCCACTTCCCAAACAGAACTTTTTCAGCTTTCAGGTCAAGTCTCTCAAGTCAGGCAGCACTCCAAAAAGGCTTGGAAAGCTGCTTGATTGACCTAGTCTTTGTTAGGAGTATGAACTGGTGCTAGGACAGGCTGCTTGTTCTTGTAAGTTAGCCTCCTCCAGTGTACCTATGTCCCCTATCCAGGGTGTGCATGTGGCTGAGGAAGAAAAGTCAGGAAGAAGATATAAAGGCTAGATGTCAAGGTGCAAAGTCAAATGGGATTGCTGGAAAGTTTAATGTTCCTTCTGACCAAACTTCCTGAGGATGCAGCTGCTGTTTGTCAGAGGTATACTCCATACAATGGATCTGGATATAAGCACCTTGAGCCAGTTGCTGGGAAGCTGAAGCCCAAATCTGAGCCAAATTACTCATGACTGAGTCTTTTTCCCAAGGCCTGGCATGCTGAAGAGAATTACACAAAGAGGCCTAACCCAGGATCTCCATTGTTTTTTTCTGGAACATAAGTTCAGGTAAGTATGCGACCAGGAGAATGACAAAGTCTGCCTCAACTTCTTAAACTACTTTTATTGCAAATAAAAGAAGCTAGATAGTTTGAAGACTGACAGCCCAGAAGGCTGAGGTCTTCTTTTCATTGTACAAACTGAGCATCACAGGCAAGGCACATCCCTGTCTCCCTCTACCTTAGAATGTTCCTCAGCTTCAGCTTGTACTGGAGAAAAGGCTTTATTAAAACCTTCCTCTCTGCTGAGACTGAATGGTGAGTACTCAGAAGAAACATGCAAGATGAGTTTTTATTCAGAGAAAATTTGAGCTGCTAGGTTGTGAAGAAAATGCTGGAGAGAGACTGAGACTGTTAGAGGGGCGAGCTTTGGCTGTGTAGATGTGGCTATATCACTGTCTAGTGGCTGTCCCATGGAACACAAATCCCCATGCTGCAGCTAGACTTGGTGGATACACCACGTGCTCAAATAATGAGTTCTATGTTTTTTAAGCCAAAATTTTTTCTCCCCCTGCTGAGGAACATGAAGTTTGTGTATCTGCAACACATGGATCCCTTACAGAGTAGGAGATTTGCTCTTGAAGGACAGTTTATGTTGTTTTGGTCAGTGCAGGAATGAAGAAAGGAATCAGCTTTTGGTTACGAAATGCTTGAGGATTAGACTGGTATTGCACTACCCAAAATGAAATCCACTGGTCCAACTAGGAGTGAAACATAAACAAGGCAAAATCTGAATTAAAAGCTGCTAGAGGGAGACAGTACTCAGTGTGCATTGGATAAAACCAGCAGCCCTGTGGACTGAGAACAATCCAACAACAACTCCAGCCCAGCTCCACAAATGTTATTGAACAAGTCTCATGAAGGTGTGTCCTATGTGAATTAGCCTTAAACAAAGAGGACTAAAAATCTCAAGCCTGTTCCTTCTTCCTCCCTGCTGTCTTGGTTTAAAAAGTTGAAAAGTCATGATTAAATTGGCTGCACTTGTTATTTAATATGTTTTATTTAGTTTGTATCTATGATTTTTTTAAATATTTATCATATTGCTAAAGAATGGTGACTGTTTTCATAGAAACTGGAGATGGAAGAGACCCAGTAAGTTCACATCCAGTCCATCCCCCCTGCTGCTGCTGCAGAATTGTTCTTCATGTACATTTTCCAGGACCACCTCCAAACTAATTTTGAAATGTTCTACTTTCTTGGCGAGGGTCTGTGCTCCTCGTGTACAGGTCTGGAAGCAGCTGGTGATGCCATTCTCATATATCCTTCACTCCTTTCCCCCTTCATCTTCTTTATTCTCACATTTTCTTTACTCCTTTCCCTCTTCATCTTATTTGTTCTTATATTCCTTTTTTGGGCACAGGCACTTCTTATTTGGTTATCCTTAAATGTTTCTTCTCCCTCCTTAGATTTTTAAAAGGTTCTGCGCAGTTGGGCAGGGTTACTCTGGCAGATGCAAGCAGCCCAAGCAATATCATTTGAGCAGTTATTTGTTGAGCAATCCTACCCTGGAATATCCTGTCCTGGGGAGTATGAAAAACCAAAACAAAATCTCCAAGGCATTTACTGAATATCAAAGCAGAAGCACACAGAGAACATTGGCCCTCTATTAAACACAGCCAGGCACACTCTTCTTGAAATCCTATTCTGTTATAATTCTTCAGCAAGGAATTTTCTGCTAAAGATATTATTTATAACTATTGCAGTTCCTTTGTTTATTACCCAGTCCCTGTGTTGGTTTGATCTACAGGTCACACTTGGCTTACTTGGGGCAGCTTAGTGAGCTGGCTGTTTTCCCTCATGACAGTCATCTTGTGCTTCAGGAGCTAGCTATGGATAAAATAACAGTTTCATGTCCACATTTTATGATTGCAAAGAAAACTTTCCACATGTGAGCCAGACAAAATGGATGTGGTGATACCTGCACCAGAAAGCTGCCAGCTTCAAAAAATGATCCAAGAGGTAGAACTCGCTTTTCTCATTTCAGCTCTAGAGCCTGTTAACAACTATTTAAGAATCAGTGTGGTTAACAATGTGTCTGTTTGATCATAAATTTAGAGAAACTAATGTCAAAAAACAGGCCACTGAGGATGAAGCTTTCCAGCATGAGCACAATAACCAAACTGAAGGCAAAATTTACTAGTGGCTGGCTGTCTGCTCTTCTCAATCAGGCTCCTCCTGTATTCTCTGATCTTTCTTTGGTTAATTTCGTTTTGCTTGTTTTATTGTTGTTTCCGGCTTTTTTGTTTGTTTGGGTTTTTTTCTTCTGATGTTAGTTCTCTCACCGTCTTCCTGTATTTTCACATATTTATTTCTTCTCTGTATTTCCATTGTTTGGTTCAGGTCAGCTACAGAAAACACCTGCACACATTGCCCTGTCGTTTTTACCTTAGGTTGAAGAACAAAAGCAGCACATCAGCCTGAGGAAATAGTGATTATTAAGTCTGCAGGTCTGTAAATGTTATTCCCTTTGTGTTAGTCTGCAGTTAGTGAAATGTTGGGATGGAAAGCCATCAAAGCTAACCTCAGAGGAGGCTTCCATACATCTCTTCAGCACAAACAACCTAAGCAAAAGTTATACTATAGGATTAAAAATAAACACAGAAATCAGAAATACATTGAAATCAGAAGACTTTTTGAAGTTTCAGGAGCGTTTTCCCTCATATACTTAGAAGGGCTTTTGGAGCACCTGTATGTACACACTGAAAATTTTCAAGGTGAAAACTGAACTGTAAGTGCTCATTTACTCTTGGGAAGCCTCTTGATCTTCTCTCATGTTTCCCACAGCTCCTTAGCTCCCATCCTTCCTATTCTGCTGCTCTTCTATCAAGAGAATGAGTCACAGAACTGCTGCATTTCAGCCAGATTTCTAGCCATATGTACATCTGCTTGCTTTTTTGGGTTACTCTCCCAGCTCCCTTCTCTTGTAATTTCTGTTCCATTTTTGAGTTGCACATACTATCATCCCCAAAACTGTAGCATTCCCAGAGAATTTGCACTTTGAATAATAAACAGCCTTGTAAGAACAGAAGAATCTTAATTAGCTCAACCACTAACTATAATCTTAAAATGTGATTTATTCAAACAGTCAGCGCTGTTTCATGTGATTGCAGATGTGATCATATTTTGACAGATTGGCTGGGTGTGGGTTTTGTGTTTGATTTTGGTCAGTTCAGGTATTATGTGCCTTGACAAACATTAACTGAGATGAATCTTAAGTTCAGCTGCTGCCATGGTTAATTATTCTTGATGATGAAAATTACTAGCTATTTTTCTCTACAATCTTTGTAAGTCAGAGTTTTTACTCTAGTGAAGACTGAAAGCTAATGCACTTTTCTACATAAATCACGGGCATCTGCCTTTCTACAAATTAGTTACTGTCTCCTATTGTTATCTAATAACAATAGACATGAAGAAGTGGTGGAGTGAGCAGTGATGTAAAGCAGATCCTTTAGGATATTTACTGTATAACACATAACAGTAGGTGACATATAAGGCCCCATCAAAAGATCTGAACAGCTTTTTGAAGGTTCTCTGTGCAGTAAAGAGTCAGCATGTGGCAATATTTGCTCCTAAACTTCATCCAGGACCCTAAAATTTGAATGAAAAAAACCCCAAATCTTAAAAACAAGATGAATGTAGTTCTCCATATTTTCTTAGATTCACACAGAATGCCATCAGTATTCCCTCTACACTTCTACTCATTCACAACAATCTAACAACTTTAGCTGGTGTTCAGTGAGAAATGAGATAGTAAGAAATTCACACACATTGACATTTATGCATGTATTCAGTAAAGGTTTAGGCCTCAACTGCAATGAAAGCTCTTGGACATCTCAATGGACAAGTAGATGAACATCAGGTTCACCCAAACAATGCATCCCATAAAAGTGTTAATTTGTAAACTAGGGACCTTCTGCCTCTGATTTGCACTACTGTGGCAACAGATGGAATGTTGTATCAAGTGCAAGTGTTCTTACTTTAAGACAGATGGCCTTAAAACTGGAGATGAGCAAGAAAAAGGACATAAGAATGATGAAAGATTTGGGAAAAAAGCCTCAGTGAAAATTTGAAAGAGACAGATTTGTTTAGTTTATGAAAAGGAAGATGGAGTTGTGAGTTTATCACAGCCATTCAGTACCAACAGGGCGGTGGGCAAGGTGGTTCAGTTTCAAAGTCAAAGTCAGTTTTCTGGTACTAAAAGGAAAAAGTAAATAACCTTTCCTGTTTGGTGTTCCAAGCTGGGGAGAATGAGAGGGGTAAGCTGTCAACTCCTCAGATATGGAGAGACACCCATTTGCCTGCATTTACACCCAGACACCTAGTCCAGCAAGACACACTTATTGGAATCTGGATTTATGCAAATTCAGACTTGAAATCAAGTAAATTTGGTAATATTGCTGACAAATAGTTGTCAGAACAACTACCAACAGTTACTGATGCAAAATACTTTCTATTAAAAACTGGGGTTTTTTAGGACATTAATACCAAATCCAACAGTCTCTATTACAGAGGAAATCAAACTATATGTTCACAATGCTTCTGTCTTTATAATATCCCAGCCTCTGAATTTATGCTTTCATTACAGTATTGTTTCATCATCAATCTTAATGAAGCTCTCATTAACCACCTCTGCTTTCCTGTGAAATGGTCACATGCACTATTCTGCCATTACTGAATAAATCTACTCATTAAAGAAAGGAAATAATTAATCTCCTCTTGTCTTCTGTGTCACAGTTGCTAATGGGATGATATGACATCTAAAATGTAGATTAGAAAGTACATAGTGTTTCTTTTTAAAAGCATGAAAAGTAATTTAAAATGTTGCTATTGTATTGTACCTACTTTTTGTCATACCCTTTCCCACACTTATCATGCTTTAGAATGTGCTTCTTGGGTAGAGTGAGTCTTCAAGGTTTTATAGATGATGAGAAATTTCTGTCTGGCTTTTAAATACTCCTGTTTTGGTCAATATTGACATTGTGTTTGAAGAACAAGGGAAAAAGAGGTAATCAAATTTAGCTATATGTCCTATTACATTTTTTTCTATGTCAATAGTTTCCACGATAAGATGCCTCGACTAAGGAAGTATTTTGCTTCTTGGAAAGCTTTTTGCTCCAAAACCACACTTGTTTATGTATTGCCTCTCATTTGTACATAGGAATCAACTCACTTGAATTAATATCCTCATTCAGTATTGCAGAGATAAGTTGCAGATAATTACAAGAATGAGGAACTCTGCAAACAAACAGTCTCTGTCCTGCTGGGCATTGACTTACTCCATAGGCTTTTAGTGTAAGGTATTTGTAAACCTTTCCACCTTACCAGCTGTGACTTGGTCTAATTGTAACAAATCTTGGTACAATCTTGTTTACCTCATTATCTGTCAGTGACTGGCCAGTTTACCTGACTGATTCCACAGGCACACCCACTCCTCTGCCTGGTGGCCAATTCAATAACTAAGTCACTGTTGAAATAAAACAAAGGGACCCGACCCCAATAGTGTTGGATTTTTATCAAAAAGAAAGAGCCTAACAAGATACTTAGAAGAATATAGTTTATCACCTGGTTGAATCTGGAGCTATGGCTCCAAGCAAATCCTCCTAGCAGAGCCACAGGGTTAAGGGATTCCTGTTTGCCTCGCTCAGATCCAAACACTCATTTACCCCTCTTTATTGTGTGTGGTTGACTGTGTTGGTGGACGGGAAATTGGGGAATGGATCTGATTAAAGAGTCAAAATTAAAAATATGTATGCTTTTAATTTGGTCCTGTCTCCTATACAGACTCACAAACATCACCATGACTAAAGAGGATGGATAGGAGGGAAAGGGAATCTGTCAGAACCAGGAGAAATAGCAATAAAAAGTGGCCTGAAAGTATCCTTCTATTCCTTGAGGTTTCCTGAAACTATTCTAAGTGCTCCAGAGTCAAAATATTAGTATTGTGTCTTTATGTTGATTATTGTACAGTCCTCCATGAGTAGTTTTCACACTTACTGCTTTCACTGTTTTCCTTCTCTTTCAGTCTTTACACTTGCTTTGAGTTGTTTGCTTTTCTAGTAGCGATTTCAGCCCTCAGAAAAAATTGTGGTTATTAATTTTTTAACTTTTCCCAGAATCCAATTTATTTTGCTTGGAGTTTGAAATAAACCCATCATCCATCATCTTGTAAGACAGGAGACAACATTTGGCACTGTAGCCTGGTGTTAGTAACATTCTTCAAACTTATTTTTCTACTGCTGGTTTGTTTTGGGTGATGGCAAAAATTTCATAATTTGCACTGACTTTTTTCTTCTTTTTATTTTAATGGTAGTTGGTTTTATTGATTTTACTCTTTGTTTTTAGAAGTACTTATGCAGTCCAAGAGGACTTACAGTGATTACAGCTGCTTGCATCCCAGCTACCAGCTGTTTACCTTCCAGCTTCTTGTTGAATGTGGTAGGTTAGGAGATGCCATGTGAAGATTAAAAGCCTGTCAGGTCCACATCCTGAATGCTGTCCTCAGCTCTGGTCTTTCCCACTGAAAACAGGATATACTGGAACTAGAAGAGGTACAAAAGAATAAGGATTATCAGTGAACTGGAATAGCTTACGTACAGGCAGAGATTAAATATGCTGTTCAGCTTGGAAACGAGGCAGCTGAGGTATGTTATGGTAGAGGTCTGAAAAATCATGAATGTGTTGGAAAAAGCAAAAGATAAATTTGCCATTTCAATGCCTCCCTCAGGACTGTTTTGGCTTTCAGGGAGGACTGGAACTGGTGGATTTTAGATCCTGGGAGACAGCTGAACTACATTTGGACTGTTCATTTACTCCCTCCCTCAGCATTTGTCACTGGGGCAGTATGCTGCTTTCTTAAGTGGACCTTTAGTACAACTGAGGGTGGCTGCTCTCACCTGCACAGGCAGCCTGGAACAAGGGAAGGAGAGGTGGAGGCCTGGATGCATTAGGCTGTGAGATCAAGTCATCAGTGAGACAGTGCTGAGTGATGTGATTGCTAGCTGACTGCTGACAGGAAAGGCAGATATTAGGAGAATGGGGAAAGAATCTGCCTTTTCCTCTCCTGCTCCTGCACTTTCAAGTGGCTTAGCTCACAGTTTTCACTGCAAGGCTCCTGTCTTGTTTCCTACCTTTCCCGTGTTAACATTCCCTTTGTGACCTTTTGGCTTGGGCAAACAGTTTCTTTCTTAAAAACTCTTTCAGCACAGTCATCATATAAGTAAGGTGTTCATGGCCATGCCTGTTTCTATTCCTGCCCCTTTCACAGACACACAACATTCCCTAAATTAAATATTAGAGGCAAGGTATCAGTTAAAAAATATCTGCCCTGAAATAAACCTTACACATTCCATTACATTTCTTTTGTCACCAGAAGCCCTGCAAAAATTGAATTTCTTCTGCAGGCTGCTGCTCTTCTCTTCTAGCCATCACATTTTTCATTCCAGGCCAGCTACTTCAATGTTGCTAATGTTTTCCCCTTGTTGTGCACCCAATGGATAAACAAAGATCTTTTTGCACAAAACAAAGTCGAGTTATCATCTTTGATCAGCCTGTTTGGATCAGGTTCAGCTGACAACTACAGAGTTGTTTTTCCACCCCTATGCATTTTCAACATGCTGCAAATCCCTTATGCTTGTGGGATTTCTGTTTGTTTGCTTGGGTTTCTTCAGAGGTTAACTTCTCCAAGGAGTAGTGTGGAAAAGAGAGGAATGCAACAAATTTCCCAGATCCTGAGAAGCAAAGAATGTGTGCTGCTGGCAGAACATGATTGCTAAGAAACATCTTGGATGCCATCAAGCTAAAAGCATAAGGGCTGTGAAGTCAAAGAGTGCATCCACAGAAAAAAAGGTGAAGCTGAAGCTGTCAGGCCTTTGAGCATATGGTACACACATGAAATAGATCTTCAAGATCAAAGGTTAAAAGTTATTTTTTAACTCATGTAAACAGTTCTTTGTGCTTCCACAGTACCTCTCCTTTTGTCTAGGGATGCTAAAGCGTTTTTGTAACTCTGGGGACCATTACCTTATCTAACAATCAGGGACACTAATGTACAGAGAGTTGAGGTGCAAAGTCAAGTCATGCAATCAGAAAGTAAGGGCTGGCAAAAGCAGAGACTGTGCCTCTCTCTGTGGACCTTGCTTTTACAACATTAAGGATTTAATTTTTAAAAGGGACAAATAATTTTTTAGTGGTGTGTTTATTACCAGGCTAACCCTTCCTTAAGACTATCAAAAGACTATCAAAAGACTAAAGTTCCAAAAGACTATCACTACTGTGATTTAACCAAAGGGAAGACTGATGCCTATGCAGGTAATGAAATATTATTATTATTCCCATTTTAAAGATGAGATACTCAACACTCAGTCTTGTGTTCTAATGGATGAAAAGATACTTCTGCCTCTGCTCTGCCCACCTTTGTAAGAGGCACACATACCGAAACACACACCTTTAGACAAAGCAGCAGCACTGTTGCTGAAACCTTAACCTTCCTGCAGGCTCTGATTTTGTCCTTGAGGCCGAAGTAACAACTCTCCACCTGGGACACTGCACATCGGAGTGCTGATGCCATCAGTATCAGAAATTGTTTTCTGGATACAGAGCTTGACAACAGCAATGCTAGGCATGTTTTCTCCATGTTTTGTTCATGTTTCTACTAAACATCAGTGCTCCAAGTTCAGATATGATTTATGCTTTTTAAGTGATTACATATCTCTTCACTTGCCCTCACCAACCAAAAATGAAACTAGAAATAGCACAGTACTAAACAGATAGACCAGATTGTTCTTATACTACTATAGAACCTGGAATTGAAATATGAATTGGTTGTTTCTTTGATCTAGAAATTCTGAATAACACCTAGAGTACCAAAGTAATCTAGAGGAAAGGGCATGATGGACTGTATTCATGTTGCCAGATGTCTGTGATTTTAAATGATCTTAAACCATACTAAAAACAAGCAGATGTTCAGAAAATAGGTGAAGTTGTTGGCAAAGGCCCTAGGAAGGACCACTTTAGAAGAGTGGCTGATTTGCAGTATCTGGGTAGGCAGTTTACAGAGAAGTCTGAAGCAGTTTTGGATTCTGTGAAGGTCTGATTTTGAAATATCTCTTCTTCTTGAAGTGTCACAAGGACCCTAAGCTTACCAAAAATTCTGTGGGGGAAAAATAATAGGGGAGATTTGAAATATTGTTATATTGATTTTGAAAACCACTTTTTTCCACTGGAACTTCTGAATATTTTAAACCTTCCAAAACATAAGTGTTGGAAACCAAAAGGTATTCTGGTAGAAAAAGAATACCTAATTTTGATAATATTAAATTCAGGTAGCATAACCACATAATTTCTTCCACAGACTTTACTGAATCAATTAATAAAAAAGCTGCACTTTCTTACCAGCAGGGCTGATTTCAAAGAATTGGCTTTTCCTAATAAAGAATGTTACTTCAGAAAAGCCATAACCACTTTTAAGAAGCACTGTGTTCAAAAGTAATACAAAACTTCTCACGTGGGGGCCTGGGAGCCCATGATGCTTGTCAGTAACAAACATATCATCACCTGGTGGTAACCAGCTTTTTACCAACAGCTGTCAAAAGGTACAGGTCAGCAAGACCAGCACAAAAAAAAAAGGTGCTGATGCAGGTATTATGGGTACGAGGCCTGACCAAGTAAGATGAGGAGATGATAACATGAGGGCTTTTTCTTTTTCTTTCTTTTTCTTTTTCTTTTTCTTTTTCTTTTTCTTTTTCTTTTTCTTTTTCTTTTTCTTTTTCTTTTTCTTTTTCTCTTTTTTTTTTTTTTTTTTTAACAGAGGCTGGAATTACTGGAGACATCAATTAGTCACATAGATAGGCACACAAGAAAGTTTGTTCTCTGTGGCCTGCAAATGAGACATGAAATCATTTGCAAGGAAATGTGTCTATTGCTATATGGTCCCCAGCATGGTAAAACTCAAAAATTCCTGATCAGGTTTAGAAGTTGATCCTTACTGCCAGCTTCCTGGCACTTCCCACTAGCTGTCTCTGCACTGTATTGGAGATGTGATGCATTTCCTTGGGTGTCTGGGAAGTGAGCAACTATAAAAAGATTATTATGGAAAATCCATTAACACTGCTGTGTCCTGATTGCACATGTACAATATTTTAGGATTCAGGAGCCATGGAAACGCCACTGGCTGGTTTAAGAAACAAAGTTATTAATAAAAGATTAAGTGTATTCACCTGGATGAATGACAAGCAGGGGTATTTGCTTTAGACAGTGCAAAAGCATATTCTGACAAGAATATGGGGTAATTAAACCAATAAATCAATGCTTCCTTTAGGCCACATTTGTCAAACTGCTACTTGCAAGCCTCTGACTTGACTAGTTTCCTCCACTGTGCTCTTTTTCCCTTGCAGATCAAAGTCTGCCCAGGTTCTAAATATGCTTATTATCCAATTGGCACTCAGAAACAAGCACATCCTTTTTTAACCCAGTTCAAGCAAAGCCCAGAATGGCGATTTCCTGTTGAAAAAGTGGTCTGCACTGTCTGAGATCAGTTATTGAGCAGTTGGCTCAACAAGGAAGAATGGCCTTGTGGGTCAGAGACTGGAGTGATTCTCAGGAGATCAGATTCTGTACCTTGCTTTTTCACAACTTTCCTGAATGATTTTGGTCAAATTGCTTAACTCTGTGCTTTAGTTCTCTTGCAGTGTGGCAGAACTTGTCTAAAATGCTTGTATATTATAGTGATGCCAACAAATAAAGTACCTAAATGTCTAGATAACTCCAATGCCAATTTCTATATCTGCCCTGACATAAACCTCAGTGCTACAAAGATACCAGGACATGCACAGATGCCCTCTCTCAGTTAGCTTTTTCTCAGTTTCAGTGTTTCAAAGTTAGCGTTTTCTCAGCTTTTCTTTGGAAGCATTTAGCTCCATTGTTTCAATTCCAGGCTTTCCTTATTGCTGAAATGTTTCATTTATGCCAGATTATAAATCAGATTATAGCTAATGAAAACAGCCATTTCATTTTTTCCTATCTACTTTCAAACACAGGAAATAAGCTTCTTGGAATTTTCAACTAGTCAGCCATCTTTCTAATTTTGTTTGAACCATTTCCCTGTAGGCAATGTCAAAAAATTGCTGTGATCCTCAGATATTTCAGTTGTGAGTTAGTCCTACACAGAATAAATGTGACACACAGAAAACTAGAGCCTTGGCATGGCTCCCTCACTAAAGGTAACAATCTCCCAGGTGCATTTCCTTGTGTCTGAGACTCCATTGCAGCTCATTTTTGGAATGTGTTACTGTAGCAGGGGTCCACAACACCAGTCCCTCATCAGGGACATTGTAGAGGATGAGCCTGCAATTCTTTTTCCTATGACTTAAAGTGGCAGAATCCTCCTTTAATTTGTGTATCAAGAAATTTTACTTAGTTTTAAAAAAATTCCCCCTTGTTTAATTTTACATCAGGCTGGACAACTAACAGGGCAACCACTTCTGTTTTGCTGAAATCAATTGTACCGAGCAATCTGGTGTAGAAATTGCTGAACAGAATGAAGCCTTGAACATCTTTACCCTTTCATGTGCAAACAAGCACAGAACACCCACATTTGCAAATATGCAAATAGACACAAGTAATTTTGCCTCCTTTTACTGGTCTGTGTGTACTTACCAGTAAGATGAGCCTATTATATTTCTTCTGATACCCAGCCAGCATGGTTCATGCAGGATTGTTTCCGGTCGTATTTCCTAGTTCAAAGTTCCACAATTTTACCTCTTCTCAAAGATCTTCTTCAGTCAAGAGTGGCTCTATCACTCACCTGCTTAATCACATCAGCTACTCCCTGCTCTCAGAAGGAGAAATAGAGCAATCTTCTTCCTCTTCATAACAGGCATTTTTAACCACTGGGAGAAGACCACTGGGCACACAGGTCAGAACAATCTGTGTTCTCTATTATGTGTAAAATCTAGCTCACTTCTTCCTGAAACTGCATTTCTACCAGCTATATTGGACTACTTGCTTAAAATAAAAGCAGTGCATCTTCTCACTGAATGCTGAGAAGCAGTATTGCTGTACACAAAAGAATATTTTTTTGATTTTTTTCTCACTGAACTACTTTAAAGGTCCTAATGCACCAAAATCTAAGTTTACCTAACTAATGCTCAGAAGCCTGTGGTGATCTGCTGTCTTCTTCATCTTTTCACAAGAATATTTTGGTTGTATTTACATCACCTGGAAGAGAAAGGCAAAGACACATTGCAGTTGCCTGATGTCCAATATACTATATTTGTTGACAGACTTATTAGACACTTTTTAAAGGGTTCACTTGAATCAGGAGTAGTACTTCTCTGCATGATTTTCCTGCATATATTTTTGAGCTTCTTGTGCAATTTGCCTTTCAGGAATTTTTTGTCCATCCACAAAGGGCCCAATGACTTGTTTCTGAACTCAAGAGACCCAAGAGCTGGCAAGATCAGCACAGAGATTGTTATTTTACTTCAAATTATTCAGATATTTATAGTGAAAATTAGAAAAAATATGCTCCTACTACAATCAAGGTATCAACTGCAATAACTCAGGTGATAATGATGGCTTTCTTCCAGAATATTGTGTATTCTTGGAACATGCAGAGCTTCTGCCACGACTAGATGGGTGGGACACTCCTTTTTATTTTTTTTTCTTTTTTTTTCCTCTTTCCTGCACATGTGAGAGGGAGAGACATGAAAGGAGTAGGGGTTTTAAGTGATTTTCAAATCTTATCAAGGCAAAAACTTCTGTTAATACTGCTTGTATAGCCAGAGCAGGAATGTACACAAAGTGTCTCAGAGAAGATTAGTAACAGATAAGTAACATTTTTATATAAAGCCAATAAATAATTATGGCAATGTTTCCAAGTCTTTAAGTCCCATCTACTCCACAGCTTGCCTCCTAAAATGCCCAGGGCAAGCTAAAAATTGGCTGTTAAAAATCCACTATCACGGGACTTCTTCCTTCATCTCCTTTGCTTGTGCACTAACATTGTGTTATCATGTGAGGACATGATAACACCATCTTACACGTTACGGTGTTAAACTCAACAAGAAATGTGGCAAAGAATGCTTTGCAAAATGTCATTGTGACAGCCCTACCCAGCTTAACACTTTTGTCAGCACCACTCCACATTGGATAGAGACAGTCACTGTGGGTGTGTAACACCTGTGACGCTGGAGCCTTCCCCTTAGGGTTCATATTCAACTCACTTAAAAGCTTGGGAATTGTCAGGGGCATGTAAAAGAATAAATCTCCATGTCTCAGAATGGAAAGGATTTGTACTACTCCTCTTGGTTTCTCACAGTTCTGTCTGATGGAGATTTTTTGTCTGCCATTGTCTTTTATTGCCTGCCATTCCTTCTTTTAGTGGTGTTACTTTCTTTTCATTTTGTTACTTGGTTCTGAAATTGTACTTATTCACACCAATAAAACATTTAGGAAACAGCTGATGGAAAAGAGTATACACAATGGAGTTGTACAGTGCCATGGAGCTTAAAACCCACCATATACTTATATTGATACATGTCTAATGACCTGTGTTTGATAACCAAAATTATCAGGTCTCTTTATTCACTGGTACATCAGTCTCCCAGTGCTTCTCTTTAGGTCAGTTGAAATCAGCGCATAAAGAAAATTCAGTGCAGGGAACCTCTGGTATTTGAACAGAAATTTTCAACAGATTTTTAAATTTCCCTTGGAAATGCTGAAAACAATTTGCAAAGATTGTCTTTGGAAATTGAGGGGCGGGGGTACAAATAATTAAAAATGTAAAAGGATTGTTTTGATATTTTATCTGTTCTCATTCTGTTCCCAATTTTGTTTGGATTGTATCGTACTGTCACTATTGAAATGACATGCTTTGGCTAGATTTTTTCAAGGTTTTACAAATACTTGGTTTTTTAATTTCCCTTTTAAGAGTATGCTTTAAATTCTTAATGATTTCTCTGAGAGGAAAACTGCTTTCTATCAGCTGCAGTTTTCACCTGCATGGTTTGCAAGTTTCATTAAATAGGAACTTCTCTCCTTAGAGAGTCCCTGTCTCTGATGTGCTATCATCCATATTCTCATTTGCCTGGATGAATTCAATTCTTCCTGTTGCATTCAGTTGTGTGAATAGCTTTAGATTTTCAAACACACCGTATAATTAATTTCCTCACTTTTCTAAACCTCAGTCTTCTTGTCCCATATCGTCGTTGCCTCGACTGCCTCAGAGTTTTGTTCACATGAATAATTCTCCTTTTCTCTGTATTTTCTTCTAGCTTTACATGAAAATTTCCCAGAATGAGAATGGAGAAAATTGCAAAGAATTTGTTGAGAGTGGGCTAGACTTGTGAGATTGATCATGAGGCAAGCCTGAGTGGAGGGGGAGATGTGACAAGAAAACTACAGTGCAACATTAAACACCAGCAAAGAGAATGCATAGGCTCTTGATACCTCATGTCCCAAAGTGCTGTAGCTGCTCTGGGGGAAAGGTGGAAAGAGGAAGATGCTGGTGAGATGACTTCTGTCCATGTAGCTCATGACAGAAGAGTGGCAGCAAACAAGGCTGATGGTGGCTAGGGCTGTATTGACAGCAGCATTGCCAGTAGATCGTGTGAGGGGGGCGATGCTACTGCTTTTTGCTCAGCACTTCTTAGACCACTTCTAGAATAGTGTGTCCACTCCTGGGTTCTCCAATGCAAGAAAGACAGATAAATTAGTGCAAGTTTGGTGATGATGGGACTGGAGCATTTGCACCATGAGGAGAGGCCAAGGGAGCTTCCTCTGTTTGGCCTGGAGAAGAGATACCAAATTGCATCTTTCCAACAACCAGAAGGAGGTTATTGAGATGGAGCCAGGCTGTTCACAGTGGTGCATGGTGAGAGTATCAGAGATGGCAGCTAGAATCTGAAAGAAGAGCAGCTCAGGCTTGGTGTGAGGTAAAAATTTTTTTCTAGGAGGACACTCAAACAGCATAGCAAACAAGTATCCCCGGAAGGGTGTGCCATTTCCATCCTTGAGTCCAGAGAAGGGCAAAACAACTCTGGAAGGATCAGGCAAGTAAGTCCTGTGAGGAGTGGCTAAGGGAGCTGAGGGCGTTTAGCCTGCAAAAAGGGGTTCTCAGGGGAGACCTTTCTGCTCTCTACAATTACTTGAAAGGAGGTTGTAGCCAAATGCTGTGTTGGCCTCTTCTCCCAGGCAGCTAGTGACAGAAGGAGAGGATGCAGTCTCAAGCTGTAGCAGAAGCAGTTTAGGTTGGACATCAGGAGGAATTTCTTCCCAGAAAGGGTGGTTTAAACATTGGCATGGGCTGCCCAGGGAGGTGGTGGAGTCAGTGTCCCTGGAAGTGTTTAAGGAAAGACCATGTGGCACACAGTGCTCTCTGGTCTGATTGATGTGGTGGTGTTCAGTCGAAGGTTGGACTTGCTGATCCCGGAAGTCTTTTCCAACCTTATTGATTCTGTGTTTCCATGATTCTGTTTACAGGACCTGGCAGGACACGGCCCTGGGCAGCCCAGTCTGGCCTCAGGGCTGACCCTGTTGGAAGTGTGAGGGGAAACTGGAGCTCTCCTGGCGCCGCTTCCAGCCCTTGGTGCTGTGATCCCACAGGTCTCCCTTAGCACGCCCTGACGGCAGCGCCCCCTCACAGCCCCTCAGAACCCCTCACACCCCCTCAGAACCCCTCACATTCCCCTCACAGCCCTTCACAATCCCTCGGAATCCCTCACGGTCGCTCACAACCTCTCACAGCCCCTCACAGACCCCCGACAGCCCCCTCACAGCTTCTCACAGCCCCTCACAGCCCTTCCCAGTCCCTCAGGACTCCTCACGGCCCCTCACATTCCCCTCACAGCCCCGCACAGCCTCTGCACGGCCCCGGTGCCGCCGGGTCGAGGGAGCGGCCTCCGGAGCCGGCAGGGGGACCTCGCGCCTCAGCCCGTGGTGCCGGCGCCGCAGCCTCGGCTCTTAAGTAATAAAATTGATGTGGAATTCGAGTGCAATTGATGTGGAACCCAGAGGGTCCCGGGATGTCAGTTTAAGCCTCGCTCTCTGCCTCAGGGAGTCTGGGGAGCGGGGGATGGGAGGCGCCAGGCCTGCTTGGGGTCTGTGGGGGCTGCTGGAAAGAAAAAGGAGGAGAAAGATGAAATAAAGACCCAAGCCCAATGACAGTCTGGGGACTGTCATCGTAAGACATAACTATGTTTTCCCTCTGTGGTGTACAGCTACTGCAGGTGTTTGCGCTGGGCTTTAGGGTGGGCAGATACAGTCAGCACACTGAAATTCTCTGTTGATGGGTGTCTGGGATGTGATACCCTTGAATCCAGGCTTTCACTCACTTTTTGCCAGTGAGAGGAAGCTTAGGAGTGGTAAAACTGATATGAGAAGATAAGTATGTGTCTTAGTTCCTAACTGTGTGTTCTGGGATTAAACAGTTGCTTTGCATCACTTTAAGGGAAGCTGGGGTTTGATGTTTCAGTGTCTTATGCTGATCAAGCGTTTTTGGATTTTTATTGATAAATCTTCTATGTTCCTGTACTGAATTGTTTTTATACACTTTCTGCTCTGAGTGCATACATAATACTGAGGGACTTAACCACTGACCCAATTTAAAAAAAACAAAAACCACCTTCTTAAAAGTCTAATTGAATTTCTATAAAGGCTTAGGTCTGCAAAATCGTTTTCACTCCTGAGCACTTCTAGCCTGCTTTCCCATGGTTTCAAAGTTCCTAAGCAATACCTTTACCTTTTAAGTATAAACTCTAACTTTGATCGAATTAAACGACAAGGAACAAGTTGTTACTGAGGGGTTCATTATTTTAAATTATCTTTTCCAATACAGCTGGACAAAGATAACTGGCCATATGTCCTGTTGTAATCCCTCAGCATAATTCTGCCAGTTTCATCCAATCCAATCCAACCTCAGCTGTGTCACTCTCCAAACAGTAATCGGACTGTGGATCTTGCACAGTAGCTCAGGCACAGAAAGAAAAATCTCTGAAGAAAGAAGATCTCGCAGTTTTAAGATTCTCTGCTTCTGGATGTCTGATCTACTAGGAGAGGCTGCTACCTCGCTCACAATATGCTCTGTTGCCATAGGCAACTTGAGAAATAGAAGCTGTGGCTACCCATAATTCTTTCAAGAAACTATCTAGTGATAAAGGAACAGGATACCGAGCATCTTTTTTCTTTCCTTGGCTTTGTCTTGGCTTTTCTTTCCACATAGACTCTCTTGCTAGGTGTCATAATTTGTTTTCCCCCTCATATTTAGTTAAATGGGTCTCCTTCTATTCCACAGTAAAAACGTATTATATGCTGGATCTTTCATATATGTTCAAGAAGCCAGATTATTCTGACTCTTTCACCTCAACTTCTTTGACTCCTTTCCATGCAGCAGCACATCTGGGAGATGACAAGCTGGAACGCAGCTTTGCAGAAATAATCCTGGTGGACACCAAGATGAACCTAAGTGGCAAAGAAAGCTAATGGTATCCTGGACTGAATTAGGAGGGGTGTTCTTCCCCCACTCACAGCACTGGCGATGCCACACCTGTAGTACTGTGACCAGTTCTGGGCTCCCCAGTAAGTAGTCACTTAGTAGGAAGGATCTTTCACACCTTCCTTATTTAATCAGTCATTTCAAGTACTGGAATACTGGACAGATTCATCAGATACTTTCTCCATTTTCTTCATCACCTGCATGGGTTGAACTCCACAAACTCCATATTGTAAACATGCTTTCTAGGGACTTAATCACCTTTTCTCACTTCTTCTCCAATTCCAATATTTTAACTTTTTAAAAAATATGACCTATGTTTCTGGGTACAGTAGTGCATTTAACAGTGCAAGGTAAATAAGTAAGATCTCTTCATTGCTTCTGTGCCATAGTCCCATTTTCACAACTGTACAAGTTAAATCAAAAGCATGTTTGAGAAGAGGGCAGGCAGTATACATGGTGCACCCTCTGTGCATATAGCTATGTAACTGCAATCTGAGCTACTCTCAACTCATCTTTCCATTTTTTCCTAGGTCTGTGTCCTTCTGAAATAATAAGCATTGCTTATTGGAAACACATGGCTGGCCATTTTTTTTTATTATTTTCATGACTTTTTTTGGTTTTGTTTTAAGAGATTAGCAAAAACAATGGACAAAAGATATGGTGGTCTCAATATCAAGAACACACCAAGTGCAGGATAATTTGAGCTTGCATCTGCCATAAATTTCGAAGTATGTCAGGAGGCATGACAAATCAATGTCTGTAAGAATATTCTGAATTTCTGGACCTCTGTGCAGAATCTTTCCTTGCTAGTGGCAACCCTTGCCCAGCTTTATTGGAGTCTGTGAAGCAGCTCTGCATGTGATGCATTTGCACTTCCTGTTGCAAGCTAGCCTGGAGTATCACTCATCTCCTTACACTTTCTCAGTCCTCATCCATTTCCCATCTTTCTCAACTTTCACCAGCTTTCCTGTCTAATTGTAGTTTTTCTCTTGAAAACCTTCTGGAAGTCCATCCTGAAATCAGAAAATATATCTTGCTTAAATCCTTCCCTGTCCCAGCATTATGGTTCTCCTAGTGCAGAAGATTGAAAACCAAGGAGAGATCAGTTATAAATTATAACAGCCTGGCATTCCAGTGTCGAGAAGTATTTTATATATATATATATATATATATATATATATATATATATATATATATATAATTTTGCTTTTTGCCTTCTCTATTTGGAAAGAAGGAAGAAAGAAAATTTGAAACCAAAACTTAGGTAGATTTCTTTAATAGAATTACTGTATTTTTGTGGTTAAGTGTAACCTCCAGTAGCAAATAATTCACCTGAAAGAAGAAAAAGTGCCCTAAGGCATACTTGCCATGCCTTGATAATAACAATCTCCCCAGAAGTAACTAGAATATTCTGGAAATGCAACAATTCACTCTTCCATCACTTGTTAACCATAGGGAAATATTGCTTGTTGCAGTAGCACTGGCTGGCATTAAGGAATTTTCAGTAAAACTGACTGATTTTCCTCTTCACTAATGACCTGTATGCTGGGAGCAAGTGTACACTCAGCAAGTTTAAAGCTGATAAAAGGCTTGGAGGAGTGGACCCCAGACAGTTATGTGGCCATCCAGAGGGGTCTCAAGAGGCTGGGGAAATGAGCAGAGAGGAACCTCTGAAAAAAATCTAAGGAAATCTGAAGTCCTGCACCTTGGAAGAAATAGCCCCATGCACAGGTACAGGCTGGGGCAATGCATCTGGAAAGCAGCTGAGTGGAAAAGGACAGGGATGGCCTAGTGGACAAGCTGAAGATGAGGCAGCAGTGCGCCCTCGTGGCAAAGGCAGCCAACAGTGTCTGGGCTGCATCAGGGAAATCGTTGCCAGCAGGCTGAGGCACATGGTCCTGCCCCTCTAATCAGCACTGGTGAGGCACCATCTGGAGTCCTGTGTCCAGTTCTGGGCTTCCCAGTATGTGAGAGACGTGGATATGCTGGGAAGCCCAGTGGAGGACTACAAGGATGATTAAAGGACTGGAGCATCTCTCACCTGGAGCACAGGCTGAGTACATTGGGGCTGCTCAGCCTGGAGAAGAGAAGCCTCAGAGAGATCTCCTGAGTGTGTATAAATGCCTGAAGGGAGGGTGCAAAAGAGACTGAGCCAGACTATTTTCAGTGGTGCCCAGTGACAGGCCCAAAGGCAATAGGCACAAAATAAAACACTGGAGGTTCTCTCTGAACACCAGGAAATCCTTTTTACTGTGAAGGGTGACTGATCTCTGCATCAGGTTGCCCAGATATGCTGTGGACTCTCCCTGCTTGGGCATATTCACAAACTCTCTGGACACAGACCTGGGCAACTTGCTCCAGGTGACCCTGCTTGAGCAGGAGGGTAGAGCTGGACAATCTCCCTAGATCCATTCCAGTCTCAACTACTTGGTGATTCAGTGCTGGTTAAGCAGTGAACCTGAAGCAACCTATCACAACTCTGAGTCTGATAACAGAATTTTACAATAGGGCATTGGATGGGAGTTTAACACATCTTTGCCATTTCTTTGTTAATATTTTCTGAAATTCATAATGTTCTGCCTAAAAATAAAGGAATGGTGTTTTTGAGTGGAGCTGTTCCATGCTGTGGTATATAGTGGGTGTACACTCTTTCATGGGCTTGCCACATTGATGGAGTCACTAACTGACTGAAAGCTGCCAAAGAGAGAAATGAAGTGTGTGAGGCGATAACCTGGAAATCTGAATGCATTTGTATGGAGGACAAAAATGCCAGCACATCAGCCATGCTTTTCTCGTGCCTTGCTACTGTGCTCATTACACCTGCTAGTGCAGAGGATTAATGTGTTTCAACACACAGAGACAAATTAAGATTTTCCCTGAAGTCCATCTGCTTTTTTCCCCCTTAAATCTTTACCTGCAGGAGGGAATTAGACTCGATTTAAGGAAAAGAATAGAGGAGGTAGAGAAATTGAGCAGTTAATAGAAGGAGGTTGGCAGCCTAAAGTAGAGGGATGGCAAGGGAGAAAACAAACAACTTCACCAATTAGGAACAAATTAAGGATGGAAGGGAGTTGTCAAAGGATAAACCTAAGCCACCATGTTGTCTTTTCTAGTTACAGCTGCTGATGTAGTTATCATATGTACATATGTACAAATGAACATTGGAAATCTCCAGTTGTGCCATTCTCAGTACCATTGCAGCAATACCTTTTTTATTAATTTCTTTCCAAGAAGTAATTCTGGAAATGTTTCCTCCATGAGAACACCAAATGTTGGTATTCCCTAACATGATGCTTTAATGGAAGAAGAATAAAAACAGCAACACAGAAAAAGACACATGTTTTAATCCATCATTAAATAAGTTTGCTAGAAAGTACAAACTTTTACAAAAAATTAAAACTTTTACCTTCTAATAACATTTGAATGATATTAATCTGAATGAGAATATTTTGAATATTAATGTAATAGCTTAATAAGTTGACTCCCAAGTAGTTTAGCTAACTCAATAGGACATACATTTCTCTAACACAAGTGAAAATGGAGTAAAAATTGAGGTGGAATCTAGCAACACACATAATTTAACAGGAAAGAATATTTCTACCCAACACCTGTTGGGAATTTATGTCCCCATACTGCAACTCTGAGCTGAAATTTGTTTTGAGAATATGATGCTAATGTCCCTGCTCTTTCAGAAAGTGTCAGACCTACAAACACAATCAAGATCTCAGAAGAATTTTGTCTCAGTTCTGCTGCATTCTTTGTCCTGAAAGATGTCAGTGCTGTTGAAGAATATAAAGTGCAGAGATCATTCAAGACTGGAGAACTGACATATTTTGAGTGAAACAAAGGATCTTTTCTGAAAGATAAAACTCCTTCCTATGGCTGAACATACCACAGTGTATGAATTGCTCAATCATCAAGGTCTGAAGTACAATTAAGAGAAGGGAGAACATAATCAAATAAAAAGGAACATGACTTATGTAATATTTTTTCATTATCTGCTCAGCCAAGTTTTGTATGGTTAGATATACACACATGTGATACCTCATGCTATCATCTTCTGTCCCTGCATGTACCTGAACAACTGTTACAGCTCTCAGTCAGAATACAGAGGAACAAAGTGTGGAGGTACTAACTGTCTGGGTATATTAAGCTTGGATGATATTAAAAAAATGAAGTTAATCACAAATTATGTTTAAAGCAAGTATTTCCTTTAGATTATTTCTAGTTTCAAATGCTTGATAGGAATTCCATGACTTTTCTCAGAAGGTGGAGAAGTGCCCTGAAGTTCCTCTTTCTGATGTGAAGCTTTACAAGAAAGTTACTGGTACAAAGCCTCAGTGGCTCTGCCAAAAGCATTTATGGCTCATGGTTAGGCAGGACATTTGAAACTAGGTGACCTTCAAGGTCCCTTCCAACCCAAGTCATTCTGTGATTCCATGGTTCTATCATTCTACGATTCTATGGGTAATAGCCTACCTTTGATCCTGTTTGCAGTGATGGTTATGATTCACAGATTGTGGCTTAACTCCTATTTCTGAGACATTCTGAGGCCCATGCAGCTCTGCTTTCTCCATTGACTCTCAGGATTTTACATTGTCACAGTGCATAATAAAAGATACAACAAAAAGGTAGTCATGCAGACAGGCAGAGCATCATATTTACTACCATTCTGGAGCAAAAAAAGCAGAGAACACTGGGGAGTAGGTTTCAGCCATCACACAAAAATGTTGCATGTTGTTCTGTAGGGCTTCTGGGGAGGATTCTTGTTCTGGCAGAACCTCTGAAAACATGGGACCTCATGCTTTGCTGTGTGCAGATGTGATTCCCAATCATCAGTCTGGCTGATGGCCTCAGTTTCAAGTTGGATAGCTTCTAGACTGCTAGACTGACACCTAGAATAGATCAACATGTGATTCACAGAATTGTGAAAAATAGGAGCTGTAAAAGAGTTCACAGTAAATGTCCAGTTATCTTAGAATCTGAGGAAAGAGCAAAGTGTGGCTCAGGACCCTTGGCTGTATAGGGAAACAGGACTGACTGAGAAATGCATTTCCCTCTTGCTACAAGGAAAATGGATTCTGATGTCAGCATGATTCAGTGCCAAATACACCCTGGACTGCTGAGAACTAGTCTCAGAACAAAATAGAGAAATGAAATCCCAAGATTAAATTCTGTTCCCAGTACAAGGTTATTCTTTCAGCCCAGTGTGTGGGCAGCTTGTGGTGGAGCAATGCCTTGATACTCTGTTCAACTCTGTGATGACAAAGTTCCTTACGTGCACTTCATGTAAGTTCATTTTGTCCCTGCCCCAACTCCACCTCTCTTATAACTGGTGATAGGCAAGAAAGATTAATACAGTTCAATGATTTTAAGAGCCAAATCTACCGCAAACCCAGAAAAAAGAAGGGTGAAACTACAGGAAAAGGTGGTAAGCTGGTGTCGTGCCTGTCTCACAGATCACTAAAAAGAGGGAGAAGAGGATTCTAGGATGAGACAGGAGAAAGATGCTTTGACTTGCTGCAGGATGGACTAAGTTGTTACCAGAACTAAATTGTCCTAGGAAGTTTAGCTTAAGTCCAACATGAAACCTAACTTTCTGTCAGCAGCTTGAAAATAGGTAAAGGGATGATTACAAAGGGTAAAGACCATGAATAGAGGGATGGTAGAGCTGAATGACAAGTAGAAACTTACTCTGGTTGGTAGATAAGACATTTCTGTTCTTCTTTAGTATCAAAAACACCAGAAGAAGTGCGGAAATTATCAGTACAACCACAGCTATAAGTGGGCCAAAGAAATTTATCTTTGCTTGCTCCATTTCTTTTTTTGGTATCTCTGAATAAGAAAGCAGAGGAGATACACACAGCAAAGATTTAATTTGGTGACAATTACTTTAAATGTTCTATCCCAAAGTTACATGAAATAGAAGTTTAGGTGGAGGCCCTTGACATCCTTTTTGCTTTAATAGTGTCAATAAATCACTATCCACACTGTTTTATTTCCCTTTCCAATAACCAGTGAAACTACCTGGTGTCACTGGTCATTTCAACAGCAGTAAAGCAAAGCACTCTTTCTGAGGTTAGGGTGGGTAACAGCAACTTAATTAGTACAAGAGCCTATGAGGCAGTTACTGTGCCAATGCTGCTCTGTGCTACCATGCAAATTGGAAGAACCTGGAACATGTTACTACCTGGCAACCATGGTACTACATGGTGTCTGCTGGAAATGATGGTCAAAGCCTAACGAAATGCTGTAAGGGATGTGAAAGTAGCAGGGAATTCAAAGGACTTTCCCTCTATTTCTGGTTTTTATGTTTTTGAGGTTTTGGTTGGCAGGGTTAGCAGCTGATAGAGCTTCAGTTATTGCCAAACAAAACTTATTTTTGTGTGGAGTTCCTGGTTTCTTACCCACCATCACTGCTTGTCAGGTATCTATTTTCATAAAGCCTGAGAAGAGAGAAGAATTGAAGAGGAAAGAGGAAGATTCAGCATTATAGCTAATATAACCATTTCAAGACTCATGAGCAATGTGCAGAGCTGAACAAACATTAGAAGACTTCTGGATTGTATTTTAATATTATTTAAAAGTCCTAGAATGCAAAGACATCAGAGGCAGTTTGCCATATCTGGTGTTGATAACTTAAACTTTTAGCTAAATTTATATTAAGGAAACTGCACTGTGGAACTTTTTCAGAATAAGTGGCAAATTTCTTTTACATCTGCAGTAGTGAGGTGCATGTTTATACTACCCTGGTAGGCTTTCCTGCCGTGCTACCATTCCCTCTTGGCTCCCTGTTCCTGTTAATGGAAGCACAGCTCTCCATTTTCAGCATTGTCTAAATGAGACATGTCCAAGCCAAATGAACTTAGGACCAAAGTGGGAATTGTCTTTATTTTGATGTTCTTGTGCCATAGCTTACAAACAAAAACATGTGAAAAGAAGTTTTCCTGGTCCAGAAGATAAATAAAATACCGCTTTAGTTTAAAGAAAGGATCAGCCATGTGGAACCCTGAGATAATCTGGCAGTAAAGTCATAATGGAACTCAGGCCCCCTGATTTTTCTTGCAAGTGGTGTCTGAAAAAAGACACAATCTCAGAGAAGAAAAATCCCCAAATAGTCATTTTGGAATGTGCACTTGATTCGGCCAAATGTTATGAAAATGACCAGGAATGCTTCTAATATTAGTCCAAGTTTCATGGTCTTTACACTTAAACTCAGCACAGTCTATTTGGCAGTTTGTGAGCCAAATATGGTACATGGGACTCTTCTGTTTAGCCTTCTGCCTCTTTCTAAGGAATTATTAAGGATAGCAGCTCAAGCACTTTAAACTAGCAAAAGACCCCTTTTTTACTATCAGGGTAGTCAAACTCTTGAATAGTTTCCTGAGAGAGGTTGTGGAGTCTTTATCCTGGGAGGTGTTTAAAATTCAACTGGATAAAATGCTGTGCTACCTATTGACCCTACTTTGAGCAGAATGGTTGAACTAGATCATCTCCAGATGCCTCTTCCAATTTCACCAGTTCTCTGATTCTGTGAAGTGACAACCTTTCCCAACAGCTGTCACCTCCAGACACTGGTTGCTGCCTGATCCAGACTCCTGGGTTGCTTTGCTGCTACTGCGGCATCTTCTGGGGAGGGGATCAATAGGGCTGTGTTCTGGATTGTGTAGCAATTCCTTCTCTGTGCCCTCTCCTTGTTGTAATAAGATTTCCCATGTGGAAAAGAGAGGAAATTTAGTGGTGAACAGGATGGAGAACATACAACCCTTTTAACCTCCTTAGAGTTTATTCCCTGCCTCGACCATGCTGCTGTCTGTGATCAGCTGTGCTGCAGTAATGCCTGCTCCTACCCATGCAGAAATGGGAATGGGCAAATGGAGACTCACCTATGCCCAGTGGGACTGAGACAAGGCTTCCCAGCTGCTCCCTGAGGTGAAGCAAGCAGCTGATATTAGTGTGGCTCTTTGTAGGAACCGGGATATTCAGCTTGCTGGTAACGTTGTACAGCTTTGTGACAGCATCCTGTGAGACATCCATGTGAGCCGTAGTGCTGTGTGTTATGTTCTCCTGTGAAATTAGCCAAGTCATCTCCTTGGGCTCTGGATAACCTCCACCGGAAGAACAGGAAAGATTCAAGTATCCGTTGGGCTTTAGTTCCCCGGAGTGCAGTTCTGCTATCTCAGGTTGACTATAGTTGGCTGAAATAGACCAAAGACAGAGCATCATGAGCCAGCCATGCCACATTTGTGCCAGTCTCTGCCAGTTATTTAAGATTTTCAGGCAGAAACAAGTCTAAATAGTTTTCCTGTGGAAGACAATGGGCATTCCAAGAAGGGATTTGTGTGGCATTTTTTTGGTGTGTGTGTAGACCTGCTGCTTCTTGTTCTCAGGGTGTTTCAAGGATGCAAGTCTGATCAGCCAGACAGTGGGTCTCTCCCACCTCTTTTAGACACATTAATACCTCAGAATAATGAAACCTGGCCTGCTTACACATAAGGGCTGAAGCAGAAAATGGGAAGGGACCACAATGCTCCCTACCTTTGGCCTCCTGAATGGGTAAGGGGAAATGTACAACATCTAACTGGGAAATGTAAAGAAAGAAATCATCTGAGAGAATTCAGGTGGGGTAAGTCCAAGGTGCAGTGCTGTCTTAAGTAGAAATATCCCTGGTGTCTGTTAGTATTGTAAGTAAACATTTTGCAGCATTTAATTCATCATTACTTTGTGGTAGGCTTCCCTTAGCTTAGCTTTTAGTATGGAAATGACTAGCATAAGGGTTTTTTGAGTCGTTGAATACTCATCACAATTAATGAAAAATACACCTGTTGGTTTAAAAAGTCACGTTTCCCATGCAAGAAATAGCGAAACAGGATTTGGAAGAACTATTTAAACATAAAATATGAATGATAAATGGAAGCTTTTAACCGATACTCTCTCTTAGTTAATCTAGATATTCTCAACCAGAATATGTTTGGTTGCAGGTTCATAGTAAGAATAGTAGACTATAATGGAAAAGGAGAAGGAGGGAATGTTGACATAATACTGACCATAAGTTGGCATGTAGCAAGTTAAAAAAACCCCAACAACCTCCCAAAAAATCAGAAACAAATCCCAAGCAATAGACTCAAGATTTCATTGAAAATTCTTCATTATTTGAAGGCCAATAGGACTAGAAACAATATGGAGAAATACTGAAACAGGGAAAAAGGGTTCTTAGAAAAATGTGAGTCTGAAGACAGTCTCATTCTTCTGCACACACACTTCATGTGTTGGAACAAGAATCTAGTTTTTGCCCTAGAGAATTCTTAATATGGACGAGTGTAGAAATATGATGTTGCTTTTATTTTCTCTATCCTAGTACACAATGCATAGGATTTAGCTTAGTCACTTAAATCCCCCCAAGAGAGTTCATGGATATGAATTCAAAATGGAAAAAGCCCCCCTTTTTTATACCCCAAAATTTAGCTAAGGTGTCCCTCAGGAAAGCTCAGGGTCTGACTTGCTTAGCTGACTGCTGTCAGACTTCTGGTCTGGAGTATTTATTCTCTCCTTGGTATTTTATAGGGATGGTAGGAATGTAATCCATGGCTAGGAAACTTGTCACAACATCCAAGTGATTTAAGGGCTTCAATCTTATTGACAGTAAGAAAGTGGAAATAGTGGAACATACCCTGCACTTCTCTTTTATAGCTTCTGGAACCTCAATTTACTGAAAAGTGATGCTGGCTGCTGGCAGGATGTGGGCTACGTATATGGGTTTTGTGTTTGTTAACAGAAAAGCCCATTTCAGGAAGTCTTTTGTATTTAAAGATAGTGTCTCCCAAAAAAGCTTTGGGATTAGATTAAATACCTCAAGAAACAGCACTCCACCAAGCCCTTAATATTTTTCTCAATGGCTTAATCACTTTGCTTTTGTTCTATTTTCCTAGGTGACCATCTGCCCTCCTTCCTTCCAGACACTGACTGTCACTGAATTAATTGATTAGCCTTAAACTTTTTTTTTTTTTTTAATATCCAGTATTTTACATGTGTTTCAGGTTCCCATATTCTGGAAACAAAACTCTTCTCATTATTCTGTGTTATAAGGTAATCAGATTGTTGTTTTAATGTTTCTAGTTGGACTGTATTTTTTCCAGCCTTCAGATAACATTTTCAGTTTTTCAACATCCCCTTTAAAATGAGCAACTCTAAGTCTGTCTTGCGACATCATTTCAGTCTCAACACTTTGAGTAGTGCATATTTTGAAACAGCTTCCCTAGTCTCACCTACTTCCCTTATTGATCTATCCAGAGGAAGCACTGCAGACATGCCACAACAGCAGATTTTCCAGTTAAGCTGCTTGTCACCATGGTCCCTACCTTGCATTTTTACGAGCCAAAGTTTTCCACTGTGAAGCCTTCCCTTTTTATCTCTCTGGAGAAGTATCTGAGTCGCTTGTTCTAAAAGTCATTGTGGCTGTATGAAATACATTTAACATACATACAGAATCCTAGAATCTCTTGAGTTGGAAGGGACCCACAAAGATCAAGTCCAGCCCCTGACCCCACACAGGACACCCAGGAGTCACAACCATGTGCCTGAGAGTGTTGTCTCCAAACTGTTCTTGAACCCTGTCAGGCTTGGTGCTGTGACCACTTCCCTGGGAAACCTGTCAGTGCCTGACCTTCTGCCCCCTGGGTGAAGAACTGTTTCCTGATATCCAACCTGAACTTTCCCTGACACAGCTTCATGCTATCTATATATTGTACTAATGTAATACACAAAAGTAGCATGTTTAAATTGAACTCAAAGGTACTGCAGTATTTCTGAATGCTATGTCACCAAGTGATTTAGATAGCTTTGTGGGACTGCCCTGTTATTCTTGTACAGCCCTCAGTTTTTCTTAGGCCCATTTTAAGTGTGACATGCCAAACTACAAAAATCCCTCCATGTATGATATGAGCTTCTAATTAAAAAGCAGCATGTAAACACAGGAACATTTCAATATTTGTATTTTTCATCTAATTGTTTTGAAGGGCTTGAGTTTTTTTAAAATATGGCTTTATATTGCTCCTTCCTTTGGGAGTTTATTGAACAGAGAGTAATTTGGAAGGAAGACAAGAGTGCATCGTTAAAGCTCTCTTCCTAAGCTAAACCTTAAAAGGTGTAGGAGACTTTTAGTCCTAAGTGTGACACATCTGTGTAACATGTTGCTCAGATGTTGGCTAGGCTGATAACTGATTCAGCTGTTTGAATTGACTGTGCAGTTGGTGCTACACATCTTAAATTGGGGGCTTGATAGTGAGTGCACATTGTGAGTTTCTGAACTCTAAAACGTCACTGAAAATGCTTCCCCAGTAGATCCTGGGAGAATCAAAATTAACAATCTGCATTTTCTGTCTGTGGACCAAGGGAACACTTGCTAGTAGCACAAAGCTAAATAGGGTCAGTTGTCCTGGTACTCTGTTTTTGGCTGCTGTTACACTTGGCCTGTTCTCTTTTAAAGTAGTATGCTGAAGCCTGAAAACACCAGTGCAAGTTAGAAGCTGCTTTATTAATGACTAGCCCTATCACAGTGGAAGACAGAACACAGGCATATGGATAAAGGTTACAAACAGAATAGTTTAAAATAGAGAAACATTAGGATTACATATTAGGAATTTTGAAAAAGTATTAGAAAATGTGAAGAAAATATTGGTGCCTCACTTCCACTTCCCTGTTAAAAGGTTTACTGCCTTTTCCTGTGATTACAGAAAATTCTCTGATGCAAAAAATCAGGTTGAATCTCATCAGTGCATGTATGCATTTTTTTCTTCAGAGGTATTTTCTGCCTCCCTTTAACTGAACATATGAATTTCTACTCCTCCATGTGAGCTGTTCTTTTCTTTATTTTCCCTGTGATTTATATGATCATAAAATAGCTGTGTGTTTGCAGAGATCTTGCTATGTTTCAATTCTAATTTGCCACCAATGTTGATAACTACTTCTACTTTTAATAGAAGGTAGTTTGTCAGATGCAAGTAAACAAGTTTATTTTCCAGAGTCCTAAAAACCATAAAACTTGCAGGAAGCAAGTCTCTTACCCATCTTTAGAAATTCTGCTCCAGAGCAAGCATGTTTTCAGGAGCTTGGAGACAAGACCCATATTTCTGGACTGAACAAAATCACAGAGAATCCCCCAGAGCAGATGGCGATCGGAAGAAATTACTTACCAATGATGCGCAGTGAGAACTCAGATTTGTGTACGACCTCTGTTGCTCCTTCAGTTTTTTTCTGGATGATAATACACTGATAGTGTCCCTCATCCTCAACTCCTGCATTTGACAGCTGCAAGGTCCATTTGCCCATGTCCACCTTGGTGCGATTTATATATTCAGGACTAAGGTTCTCATGTTTTTCCTGGCCATAATATACTTCGTGCACAACTTTATTAGTGTCTTTTTGCCAAAAAATTATCAAATTCTTTACATCAATTTTCTGAGAGTTTGGAAAATAGCAGGAGAGGTGTACAGTGTGATGGAGAAATGCTTTCACCGGATGCCCACTGGCAGCAATACCTTAGACAAAGAGAGAGAAAAATTAAGATTTACATCAGCTACAAATGAATACCAAGTTGCACTCAGAGACCCAACACTTAACAACATATAAATAAATACACCAGCATTTAGACACAAATTCTCCCATTAGGTATGACAGGACACGTAGCTGTTCAAACTGACTCCTTCAGTGTTGTGGAGTTCAGGTCATAATACTGTTTCTTATTTTTCATCCTATATTTTGCTTTCCAAAGAAGGCCTACCACACAGAGATCGTGAGCATCTATATTTTAGAAGACTTATCTGCAGGCCAAAGATCCAAACAATTCTTGCTTGCAGCATCCTGAGTGTAATGAGATTCTGCCACAAAGAAGAGAGTTGCACAATGTCTGTTTAAAGAGTTAATTCTCCTAAGAAAATAACACAGCATTAAATCTTTGAAGAAACTGTGAAGTACACAGTGCATGGTAAATGAGAGTGTCTAGGGAATGCATGACCAGAAGGTCAGAAGCAGGTGAACACTTTCAGTCTCAATGAAGAATTAATCTAAAGTTTAATGACAAATTAAATGTCAGATTTAACTGTTCTGTAATTAATTTGGAATTTAATGACAGAGTAAATGTCAGATTTAACTGTTCTGTTGCTGATCTTGTTAACAGAAACGGTCAATAAACAAAATTATGCCTTCATGCAAAGAAGGATGAACTGCACTACACAAGGGATGATTTTTCTCCTGCTTTCCCCCGTGCATGTGTTCATTATTATGAATGGTGGTGGTCTGGGAGGACTGTGTTTTCTTGGAATAAGAAATGCAGCCCTCTGTCCCAGAAGATACAAACATCTCTGCTGTGTTCAAAAGTAGGAGACGATTTACAGTCTCTCTCCTGGTGCAGTTTTGACTGTTCTTCCAGCCACCAGACTGCAAAATGATCTCCGTGGCTGCTTCCAACTCCAGTTGTCCCATATCAAACTGCCAGTTTTCAGTTTAGTACTGCTCTTCTCTATAATGCACACAGGTGATACACACACATTTTAAGGCAGATTTAAATTGAGAATTTAAGAGCAACATAAAATAAGTGTAATGTAAAGATATAAAGTTGAAGAGAGAAAGTACTTACTATATATATTTTACAGAGTCCCTCCACACAATTTAAATACATGTCACATAGGCTATATGACCTTTATTGAGAAATGGTAGTAATTAATACTACTAAGGAATGAGCTTCTCAGTGGATGAGAAAGTATCACATGGCAGGACACAAACAATCAAAACAGTTTTAGCAATTAAAAATGTGCCTTTACCTGGGAGAAGTATCATAGCACAAAGGAAGAATAGGCAGACCTCCATGGCACTGTAAGAAGAAGGAAAGAAATATATTAGAGATTGAAAACACTCCAGTACTCCCACAGAAGTGGTAAAACAAGTTTTAGCAAGAGAGAGAGTATTGAGAAGGTTAATCTCACCTTTTTCCATAGACTGGTGCAAGGACTTCTATGTGTTTCCCAGCCTTTCGCAACCCCCACTAACATGCCATGGCAGGTCTCTGGTTTACAGAGAGGGTGATGTGGTGCTAGATTACTGCAGACTGTGTATGCCATGGGAAGAGCACAGAGCTCCTGAGGTCCAAAGGGCAGGACAAGTACCCAAAACGTCTGGAGCGGAGGAAAGAGGAATGGGGAGCATGCTTGGCCTGGCAGTGTGGGGAAGAGATGGGGAATTGAAAGTAGAGGGGGAGGAGAGTGTGACGAAGAAGGAAGATGTGGGGGAGACGTCTCGGTGATGTCAGCAACCAGAAGTGATGAAGTGTGCGATCTTCAGCTTTGTGACAGGAACCTATCCTTAACAACAGCAAAGGATAACAGAGAATTCCTACGATATAGGATACAGAGAGCTGATGCTAAACAGCACATGGTTCATGATAAAGAAAAAATAAGTTTCTCTTTAGAAAACAAGAAAAAACCCCTGTGTCTTGTCTCCTAAGCAAAACACCTCTCTGGCTGCTTGGTTCATGTGGTGTAAGGGCCCACAGTCCTGGTAAACAGCCAAAAGTCATTCCCATGCACCATGAGAGCAGCACCTGCATCTGTGTTTGCTACTTTGCATTTTAGCAGCACCTCTGTGTTTTTTGCGTGCCTTTTCCATATATTTGGGAGAAGCCTCCATACTACTCTTGCCAAAGTCCTTTGCTCTCCTCCTTCAAAGAGCTTCAAAGAAACCTCTTTTGCAGGAACAGATGTAAAACTCTACAGTTCTCATACTACCTAAAAACAGTGAGATTGCTGTCTGCTGTCCTCACTAGTAGTACACTTTCCTGATGGATGGTTTCCCATTTTTTGTCATGTTTTATTTTAGGTTGGTACACTTGGGTCTTTACCTTTGCTCCAGGTCTCTGGTGTCTTTTTCTGTTTAATACAGAATTCCACTCAGTCCACTGACATGTGTTTTGTGAGTGTACTGTAATGCACAGGACTGACAATGGTATTTTTTCCATCTTCATCCTGCCTTTTCTTAGCAAAGGGGAGAAAGAAGTCCATGTGGCTTGGAGAATATAGATAATTTTCCTTTGATCCACCTGTCATAGCAGAAGAGGCAGGAGGGGAGGGAGGGCTCATGCAGAATCCATTGTCATAGACAGAGGTCATTCTTTTTCTGCTCCAGCCACCTAACTGAGTGGTAAACTTTTATCAAGGGGTTTTCCCCTCCCAGGCTGGGCTTCACTGAAGTAAACCAGTCAACTGACTGCCTAAGTAAAAATGCCTGTGCCAAGCCACCGAAAATGACAGAAACTGCTTTGCAGTCATCATATTTCCATCCTATAAATAAGAATTTTGGCTTTCAGTCAAATGAAAAATAAAGGATAGCTCTATTTTTTGGATTCAGTGCAGGTGTGTAAGGGGAGAAATTAAAGCAATTCAGCAACTACTGGCATAAGTGAGGAGATTATTGCATGTTTTACAATGACTGTCTCACAGAAGCAAAGACCAAAATCAGAACTGAAAATGAGAGTGAGAGAGAAAAAGCCCAGGCAAATACACCGAATAGCACTGCATGCCTTTCTTTATGATTTGGATTTGGAGCTGTGAATACAGAAGTCTCAAAGTTCCTACACGTTTTCCTGGCTGCTGCCTTCCAGGAGAAGGAGCATTTCTGGGGGTGCTGGCATGAAGAAGGATCCTGTGAGTCTGCAGAGGTGTGTACACCCACCTTCCCCATGGAGGGGAATTAGTTGTCACTGAGTGTGAGTGTGACAAGCTTCTTCTCTCATGGGTGCTGCTTTATAGAGAATTGCTGAATCATTAATTGGGATGCTACAATTTTGGTGCTGCAAGGAGCTTTTCTTCTTTTTTATAAAATGCCTTTAACCAACAAATGCAAATCCTTGGAGCCAGTGTCCAGAAGACTGAAGGGAGGAAGGGCAATTACACAGTAATTCCCACAGTAATGTGGACTACTTACACCATCCCTTTGGCATATTCAATACAAATTCTGTGCTCAATCCTCTCTTATATCTGCAGGCCATTTGAAGTCTTGTTGTGTCCCAGAATTGGCCACCAGTCAAAGGGGGGCAGGTAAGAGAGGAAAGATAGACATTGTGGGTCTGTGAGTGGATGTGCAGTTTTGCTGTTCACAGGCTGAGTGCATACATCTGTGGAAGCGGCACTTTTTCATGGTGCCAGTGACAACTGATGAGATGGGAGTGGTTTGAAGACCCAGGGCTTTAAAATTATCTCTGACATCCTGAATAATGTGAGGTCAGTCCATGGGGAGGTAAACATTTTCTCTTGCTAAATAAAGCTAGCACACACATTAGCATACATGGTGTGTCTTTCTTCCCTTTTGGAGCTTTTTCAGCCATTCCTGGAGGTGTCTCCATGACTCACAATTACAAATCATGTGTGGATGTTAGAGATGAAAATGGATAAGTATATTAATTGAAATTATGTCAGTATGCAGTCAGGAGTCACAGTCAACCCTTTATTTACTATCTCTACAGTGCAATCACTGAGAGGAGAAGAAACCACATGAGTACATGCACTTTACAGGCCTGATTCATGAGGGCTTTGGTTTGGTCCAAACCAGTCTGAGAAAACCCATGAGGCAGTTCCTACTTGGCTCAGTACAGGGGGATGCCTCCCCTGAATCATAAAATCATAGAATGTTAGGAGTTGGAAGAAACCTTAGAGATCACCTGGTTCAATGCTCCCTGTCATGGGCAGGGGTATCTCCCACTGGACCAGGTTGTTCCAAGCCCATCCAACAGGGCTGGGACACTCACAACTTCTCTGGACAACCAATTAGGGTGCTTCACTACACTCACAGTAAAGAATTTCTTCCTAATGTCCAGCCTAAATTTCTCCTCTTGGAATTTGTATCCATTCCTCCTTTTCCTATCACTGCAGTTCCTGATGATGATTCCCTCTCCCTCCCTGAAGGGTTACTTCAAATACTGGAAGGTTGCTATGGGAGGGGCTCCAGTCCTCTTACCAACTTTTTGGCCTTCCTCTGGACTTGCTCCAAGAGTTCCCTGTCCTTTCTGTGTCAGGGGCACCAGAACTGCATGCAGCACTCCAGGTGAGGTTTCATGAGAGGAGAGGAGAGTAGAGGGGGAGAATGACTTCTCTCAGTCTGTTGGCCATGCTGCTTTAGATACAGCCCAGGGTATGGTTGGCTTTCTGGGCTGACAGTTCACACTTCCTGCTCATGTTGAGTTTTTCATCTACCATCACGCCCAAGTCGTTCTCCGCAGGGCTGCTCTCAATCACTTCACACCACCAACTGCTTGGTGCCCCTGGGATTGCGACAACCCAGGTGTAGGCCCTTGCACTTTGCTTTGTTGAATTTCATGATGTTTACGTTTACCCACTCTCAAACATGTCAAGGTCCCTCTAGATGGCAAAAACTCTAACATCAATGCTTGGGAAAAAGAGCAACCTTTACTTTTGAGGGCCATTTCCAGAAAGCCCTGTGTGACTTATTTTGAGATTGCATTCTCTCTCCTGTTCCTCCCAATCCAGCAAGTGAAACCAGCACGTAAAACCCCAGTAGGCACAGTGAAGGATTAAGGTCTTGGAGTAAACAAGAGCTTTGTATCTGGTATTCTTGCCTGGGTTTTCATTTGCTCTCTTTTTTGCTATTTTCAGTTTTGGATGCAGTCATTATCTTTTGATAGACACTGTCACATCTGTTCTCTTTGACTCCTAAGTTCCTTCATTACCCTTAAGTTCCTTCCAAAACATTCCTTTCTTGCATGTTCCCATAGGTAATTACCTTGTTTTCTTACAACAGGTACACTTATTCTATGGGAAGACTCTCCTGCCCCATGTTGAACTCAAAACAAAACTAAACACTGGACTAGTAAATTACTCTTTATTTTTCTAGCATGGGGAATTTTTCTAAAATTTCCACCCTATGCAACACTGAGCAGCTCCATGAGCAGTGGTGTGAGCCTCTTGGAGGCAGGACATCAGTGACAAAGACTTTCCACTGCTGACTTGGAAGCTATCCCAGGGGCTTGTAAATGAAATTATCCTAAAATACATTTACCACCCTTCCCCCATGTTGTAAATACAGCTTGATTTGTACAAGTCTTATCAAAGGAAATCACACTTTAAGAAAATTTCCTTAACATGGCAAGTTCAGAGGATTCTATGATGCCCCCCACCCTAATACTAAGCCATACAACCATACAACAATCCAACAAGGGACATATTTTAGAAACATACATTACTCAGGCAACTTGTGTTTCCTATGTGCTTCCCCAGTCAGAAAAGCATCACTGTTTTAATCAATTGCAAAACTTTTTCTATTGCTCATTCTTTCATAACTATCTTTTTAAAATCACATTTAAATTTATGGGCTTGTTGTTTAATTATTTTTTTATTACATGAAGCAAACCTGACCCTCTGTCTTCCTAATATTTGATTTCTGAATGCATTTTTGTATCCCTTCCCATTCAGCAATATCCTTTTATCGTATCTAATATCTCCAGGAGAACTACGACTTTCACTATGATTCTGGGATCACTTTGCTCTAACATCTAGAAACTCCTCTTTTAATAACAACGAAAACCCACCAATTATTTAAACAATACCTTCGGTCCAGAGATCGTGGAGCATTCCAGTGCCTCTGCAAGCAGAATCCTTCATCCACGCCTTGGGGCAGGTATCTCTGAAAGAGGGAGCAGTGGCTGCCTAATGAAACAGAGTCCCACTGCACAAATCATAGGACACAACCGTGTTCTCCCTGCAAGTGAAACTGCAGGGGAAATTCAGAGGGGAAGAACGTCATCAAACCAGAATTAGACATTTGTTTGGATTAGCTGTGGTGTTTGACTTCCACCTAAAGGACGGGTCAGGTGTACATATTTTTCCACACTTTAAGCCACAGAGTTGGCAAGTTGGTTGAACCACTTCTGCATCACAGGTACAATAGGTGATGTCTGTCCTCCTTTCCCAGCTCTCCCACTTGCATCAAGGCTAGTAAAGCAAACTTGTCTGCTGGGATGTAGCAACTGCTGGGTGCACATCTCACCAAATCACAGTAGCCTGTTTGACTTTGCAGTGGAACAGAAAGGGAGCACACCCCTGTTCCCACACAGGTCACAATTTAGAGGTGACAGCTGATTCACAGGCCAGTCAGTTGCTGGAGACTCTTCAAGAGTCATTGTACAGAAGAGGGAACGTAAATACCCGTTCTCAGGCTATCCCTCTTCCAAGCCTCCTATTTCTGGGTGGGCCACTTTGCCTGGAAATGGCATCATGGCTACACAATGCAGTACAGGCATAACTTCAAATAGCAGTTTGCAAGGGCACCTCAGGTGTGAAGGTGTGTGCTGTATACAGAAGGATGAATCTGTATTTGATTCCTAACTATACAAACACAGCTAACAAGGATTAGCCACCATGCAATATATTCTATGCTTAGTCCTCAGGTGTTAAATTCTTTATTTTCAGTAGGAGTCTTTCAAAATCAGCTGGGCATGTGACACAAACCTCATACTGCTTTTCAAACAGAAGGATTGCTGATCAGGTGCTACTTTTCTTGCAATAAATTAATCTCAATTATTAAATGAAGATGTGATATTCAGTAGCTCAGTTAAATGAGCCAAACCTCTGTTCTAGTGCAGAAATCACTCTGGGGACACATACTGATTTTCTCACAGTGCTTCTTATGGCACATTAACTTTAAAAAGGTAAAGGAAAAGATTCTGCCTTTTGGTTTTGGTTTCTCCCTTCAACCACCAGAACTGAGCTGTGAAGAAAGGACCTGATTCCTGTATTCACTGGCATAAATTAGGACCAGCCTCTTTATAATGTGTATGATCGCACAACACCCTGGAGATCCACTTTGGTCCTTTCACCCAGGTCCTGATTATAAACATCCTGCTCCAGGAATTCAGGAAATGATTGTGCTGATGCCACCATAGGATGGGCTCTGGCTCATTCTGCTATAACCTGGTCAGCTTGCTCCAGGAAGTAAGGGATGTGTGTGAAGCTGCTTTGATAGCAGCTGTGGCTCTAATGAAATAGAGAGCATCTGTGGAGTCACTTCACTAATAGCAATTATTTTTTTATGAAGGTGTGCTCCTACTTGTTTATAGGAGCATTACAAATGCTTGTGTCTGTAACTGTCCAAATCATTATCAGATAAAGAAAAAAGGCTAAAGCATTCAATCAAAAGGATTATTTACAATACTGGGGAATGCCTTATTTCTTTCTCCAGTGTTCCTGTCTCAGAGGCAGCAAAATACTCCAGTATGGATCTTCCTTGATAACAGAAATGTTCATCCTTTTCTCTGTCCTCAGTGATTGTCTTCCACTGTGTGCAAAATGCCCAGATCACAGAAAATCCTCCCTTTCCTATCAAAATACGTTTGTGCTACTTATAGCAAGTACTCTCTGTGCAAAAGAAGCTTCCTCTTTTTAAATTGAAATTCCCCTTTCAAGGCACATTTAATTCTCTCACAAGTGTCAGTGTTATTCACGGTGTCCCTGAGCTGCTGTGTAGCCCCAGCCTTCATGAAAACCTTTGCTTGGATTTTGCCTGAAGGAAATAACCCTTTTTGAAGAAGACTGAGTTCTTATGGCTGGCAAATACCATTCCCTTTTCTTTGCTTAAATGGGTCTTAGAATATAAAATACAGTTTTTTGGCAAAGACTGGAGTAACTACAATGAGATGGAAAAAAGGCAGCCTGTCCTTCCCCAGTACTCCACTGCTGAAAGTCACAAAGTTAATTTAAGAAGTGATGACACAGTAAAAACACATCTGAATGGATTGTTATGTAAGAACAGTGATATCAGTACTGATTCCGTAATATTTGTGGGAAACTGAAGAAATTTAAGGCCATATCTATGCCACAGCTTCCCTTCTTGCCATATTCTCATTGACTTTTATACATGACTGAATAAAGAAGCTGTGATTATGTGTTTGACTATTTATATCTATAATTCTTTGACAAATTGATAACTTCATTTTCTTGTACTGCCAATTTATCTACATGGAATTTGATTTCTCCCGTAACCTCATTTTGATTCTGCCAGCTTAGTAAAACTTTAATTTTACCATCCATTTAGATTTGTTTCAAGTTGGCTTATGAGCATGCAGTGAGCCTCATAAAAGCCCAGCTTAATGAGTGCAGTTGTTCTTGCCAGCTGTAGATCAAACAATATTCACACCTGAGTCTCTTTTGTCTGAATCACATTTTATACATGGCATTCAAAAAGGGGCTGCCTGGGGAGAAAAAAAATCCATCCTGTATCCTTTGCCTATTAAGTATCTGTATCGATTGCCTATTATTAGAAATGAATTCCAAATTAGTTTCTGTATGCACGTTTTTCTTTGCCCAGGACAAACTACTCAACAGCTCTGATTAAAAATAGAGAAGTAGGCTGTTAGGAGTGAAGAAGGGAAATCTTTTCTCCAGTGTTTAGCAATCAGAGAACTATAATTTACTTTTAACAGTTTCCTGTGACTGCAGCCAAAAGAATAATTTCTCCAACTAGATTGATTGAAGACTAATTGGACCTAATTTAAGTGTTTCCCAAACATATTCAGCAAAAATCTAAGACCTAGAAGCATTTACAGGCTTCAGATTTTTCCCTGCATGCAACTTAGTCTTGCAGTTAACAAGAAAAACAGAAGTGCATAGGATTTTCAGAGATGATGGAGTATCCTCCTCCCACTCTAAGATGTCACCAAAAGTAATGATGGATGAGACCTAAATATTGCACTGGAAGAAATCAAATTGGAAATGTTAAATATTCTTTGTCTTTCTGCCTACAGAGTCTCACCATTTGTACTGAATGTCATACAAATGTATTGAGTTCAGTTTTCATCTGAGTCAAATCCCTCACCAGCCACGCGGGTTGCAGTTGGATTAAAAGGTAGTGCTTTTTGTAAGAGCCTGCCTAATTTTGAAGAGATGGGATGTGGTTCCTAGTTCATGATGAAAGTTTTGCTATGCATTTATAGGTTAGCTTTACCTATACTTCTATTGATAGCTGTATTGGCAGTGTATTGCCTGTGATGCTCTCTTAAAAACTTGTTGGGTGACATTTGAAATAGGAAACCAATGTGTCTAAATCAGAAGAGAATCTAAAAAGTTTGAATCAAGACAGAGACAGTGTGTCATCAAGGAAAGAGAAACTAGATCAGGCTTTAACTGAAACACATAAAAACTACATGAGAAGATCATAGAGAGGCAGGGATTTTGCAGAATAGAATTAGGAGTTAGCAGCTAATAAGAAAGTTTTTGAGAAGAGGTCAGTGAAAACACTCTAATAGTCCTAGGGGAAAAAAAAAAACGTACGTCATGGTAGATCATAAATAAAATGTAAGCAATTATTCAGAAAGACAGACTGAAGTTGAAAGCCCAGGCTTAAGAGTGAATTTTCATCACAATTTCATCCACTTCTTTGTCTGTTGCTAAAAGAAAGACCTTGAAGTTGAAATGGAAGAAATAACAAAGATAACAAAGTAAGGATTGAAAACAGATCTCCATATTGGCACATACAGAAAGAGAAAACATGTTCTTTGTTGAAACTTGGTCACACAAAACATTGTGTGTATGACTAAGACAGCACAACCCTAAAAGCTGACAGGTATTTGCAAAGATGTTTCCTTGTAGTCTAGATTCCGGCTCTGAAAAGGTTTCCCTTGGAGATATGTAGCAGGAAGGACAAGATGCTATGGTGTACACAGACCCTCACTGAAATTTACAATTGTGCATTAGGACTGCAGGTTAAAAAGGTTTGGCAATGTGGAGCTGCTTGTGATATTGCAATACACTTACATTATGATAGGATTGCAGGTGCAAAAGATTGATTGAAGCATATGAGGCCACATGAGGACATAAGGCTGCCACCCACAGCATGGGTGTGAATGCTGCGAGCAGCCCAGACACGCTCAGCAGATGCCCCAAGCAGACAGAGGGCCACAGTGAGGACACCTGAAGTCATAATTTTTTGTACACAAAGGTACTGCTTACCAGTTAATGTTAAAAAGATTTTATTTATGGTAGGCAGATGTTTTGTAGGTACTTATCAGAGTGGGAAAAGCATGGTATAAAATGATCAAAGGCAAGCAGATCTGGTGTGCTGAACCATCTGAGGATTTGGAGAGGTTTTTTTAGAAAGCTGGTATTGGGTTGTGCTGGAAAGGAGGTAAAGGACATCCTGAAGGAAGGGGTCTTAGTGCCCTAGGAAATGGTGTGGCCTGAAAACAAGTGCTGCCTTCCTTGGGAACCCCAGAAAGCTTCCAGAGGAACTGTGTGATCCAGTGCCTAAGGCTGAAGTAGCCACCAAGAAGGCAGGTGAAAAATCATGAAGAGCCCAAAACTGCAGTGATGGCAACAGTGGCAAAGAGAACCACCCATTTTACACTGACAGAACCCCTTTAGCCATATGTAGGATCTGAGTTTTCTGATAAAGGAATAAGGGAAGTAAAAATATTCTTCATTATCCCCAGAGTATTAAATGCTGATGCAGAAATTATGTCTGAGTGATTAAAAGGCAAGATGAGTTCCATACAAAGGTGTGTCAGTAAACAACAGTAAACAACAGGGAAGCATCCAAGGTATTGTTAGGAGGTATCTTGACTCCGGAGATAGGATTAGGAAATTGTTTTGGCAAAGTTTCCCTAGAGTCTCTGGGTACCACCAAGGCCAAAACCTCTGCTAAGTGGCTTGGGAGTACAAAGCACAAAAATGATTGAGAAACCAAGCTGTCTTGTTTCTGCTCCCACAGTCACAGCTCACTCAGAAATGAAAGGCATGGAATATTACCAAAATGGGTTGTACTGGACAAATCTTAAAATCTAGGGAAGGTGGTGATGCATTTTTTGCCATGAATTGATGAGGCAAGTTTTGTAGACACAGAAATACCTTTTATTAATCCAAATATTGGCAGAAAAAAAGAGGAGGAGCTTCAAAATGCTTTAAAAATGTCTGATAGCCTGCTTTCTTTCTTCTGTTGTATGAGTTGCTCTAATAGAAAACATGATCTCTCTACTTGCTTCATTTAGACTATCCTGGCTACATCAAGACTACTATTATAATTAAGGCTTTGAATGCCTACATCCAGAAAACAAGAAATGCTAAACATACTTCATGGGGAGAATGCAATGCTTCCACATGGAAATTTTGGTAATTAGCACACTGAGGAGGCAGTCACCTGCCTAAGTCTATGGGAGAAGCCTGCAAAAATAAGTCTTCAATCCGACCACTTTCTAGGATATGGCTTTCTCATTCTATGCTAATAGGTACCTGATTTCCCTCAGGATTCCCAGTCTAAAGGCTTGTTCTGCTAATAGGTGCCTTCATCACTTCCTCTAAAAAGAAGGATACACCTTACACCTTGTGTCTTAAGGACACAAGCAAGTCCCTTTTCCCTTCTTTAGAAGGCTCATCAGAAGATTCGGGCTTACTTTCTCACACTGCAGGATTACTTTGTGTACCAGGCTAAAGGCAGTCCTGCAGTAGGACCAAATCCCTTCTGAACCAGCTCCACTTTGCACAGAAGAGTTATGAAATCTCTTGGTCAGAAAAGAAGGAGCATAATGACCTCCATTTACCAGTGCTTCAAGAGGGATGTGGGAGCTCTGGATTCATGTTGCTGCCCCCAAGACTGTATTAAGAGTTTTGTGTTAAGTACTATTATGCCAAATAATAATAGGCACAGGCAGTGGTTGGGGCTGTGAAAAGAAGACCAGGAATGACCTCTTCTTTGAGACTGCTTGCATCATGCAGCTAAAGCAATATTCTCCCTTTCTAATTCACAGGTTCAGGAGAGGTTCAGAATTGCCATCTACCAGGGAATAGTTGTCTACAGTGCTGTTCCATAATGAAAGAGTTGGAAGCATATCAGCATCTGACAGTCAGGACTGGGAATTGGCCTGCACCCTCCTTACCTCTGAATGAGAACTCTAACCGCTAAGCAACTGTAAAAATAGTCCCAATCCAATCGGCAGAGAGACACATCATTCCTCTAACCATATTTCCAAAGGAATAAGCAACTGCAATCCAATTTTGTGCAGAGACTCATTCAATAAATATGTTCTGAGAAGACCAACTATGTCAAGTCCATCAAACACGACAATGAGAGGAAGGGCTGAGACTGACTCTTAGTAGGGCCTGAATTAGTAAACTGTCTCTAAGCCTCTCAGGTTTTGTCACCTGGAAACCTGAAATCCTGGAGCCCTAAAGAATTTAGCCTAAATAACAGCTGAAAAGGGGCTTTTATCTTTGTCAATCTGTGTTTGCATGCCTTAAATCCAGCCCAGGAACCATCTAAGTGCAGACAGATTTCAGTGGATTTATCCTAACTGGACAGAATTTTTCTCTCCTTTCATGGCCAGGGACAGCTCCTGAACTGCTTTTTGTTATGTCTTTGACCACTGGTGAGTACTCAGTGTCTGCTGAAAATTACACCCCACATCTTCTCAACCCATAGCATGGAAAAAACTTCTGGAGATTAAAGGAAATCTCATAGAAAGTACCTAGTACAGTTCATAGGAGCCATGGCCAGCAATGCCCAGGAAAACCCTCTGCCCTTCAGAAAAGACTGAGATTTAAAATTCTGCTGGTTCCAGGGCCCATTTTGGCAAGTCGTAACAGTTATCCAGGAACGAGAACTCTCAGGCACACCCTGCTTCTTTTGATTCAGAGAAAGAAGGAATTGCTATTATGAGGCAGGGGAACTAATTTTGACTTCAGTCTTTAAGTTTATTTAATGGACTGGATCTTACAGGATGTTCCAGTTAAACTGGGAGCAAAGTTTATTTAATATATAATGCCTGCATTTTGAGAGACAGAGATTAAAGCATCCAGTGCATTTGGAGAGGATTTCATTCTCATGGCATCTGGTTTCACAGCTTGTTTAAACAAAATGCAATTCTTTGATGTGGAAGTGATGCTAACATGCAAGGGAATAAAAGACATGAAATTTAAATACAGGGAATGAGTTTACAAATACTTAACCCTGAATATATACTGATGTACTGAAGTGCTCTTGTCCCATGCATCCTATATACTTATTCTCTCTTTTTATATATTATGCCAGCTGGAAGAATTATAACATTTGAGACCACAGCAGAGAGAATATCCTTTTCAATTCAAGTCCTCCCCAAGCATAAGACAATCTGGCAGTCCTCCTAATAAAAAATAAAAACTGGCTGAAAATGGAAGAAAATTACTGCAGCCTCTTCTGCAGTGCAAGTCCACTGTGTGGAAATATTGTCAAAGGAGAAATATAAGATTTTACACTTAAATGTTTTTGAGGGTTTTTTATATATACCTTAAAATAAATTAAACTCATTGCTGAAAAATTGAAATAATCACATAAGTTGACAACTTATAATCTCTCAATCACTTTTGTGCATTTTTTAAAAATAAATACTGAGAATGAGTAGTTTCTTTGAAGCCATTGCTTGGAGACAGCAGTAAAATAATAAACTCCTTTGGACAAAGCTTATGTATTTAAAGCTGTCTTTCCATACTCTCCAATTTAATACTCTGCTAATGCTGGTTTTACTTGCTTAACTAAATTTCTTATTAATTTACCTGCAAAAAATTCTTTTGCCAGGGGTGACCTTCCTTTGGCTAGGGTGAATAAAATGATTTAATTCTCCTGACCCTTTACTGCTAATAGAACCAAAAATGATTGAAAAATCATTCAGAGAGTACAAAATATTGGCAGGTGCAATGGGAGTGTCAATGAAGTCAGAGAAAATATCGGTGAATTAGATCATCAATGAAACTAAAGAGCCAGAGGAAACTAAACAGTGAGAGGAACTGACAGCATCATCAATTCACCTCTTATCCTATGTGGGATAAAAGAGCTGTGCACTAGTCTCCTTATCCTGAAACCTTCCTATTTTGAGACCCTTTTATCATAGCTTTAAAAGAGGCTGACAACATGCAAACTGCTAGCAGAAGAGTTCAATTTACAGGGTTTGACATGGGGCTAAATTGAAGATAATCCCCTGAAGTTACAGTGGACAGAGAAAGGAGAGGAAGCAGCATATTTCAGAGATGTACAATCTGACGTCCCTCAATACATCTGAGCAGCTGGAGAGGAAGGAGGATCCCATCCATAAGGGTAAGCAGCATAGGAAGTTTCCTCTTGGACCAACAAGATGCAGATTACTGCTGTCCTGGGGCTAGTCCAAAGCAGATATCAGCTCAAAGCTCTGCAAACTTGCCTACAGATAGTTTCCCTACTGATGAGTAATATTTGTAACCTTTAGAAACCATGATTAAGTGTGTCTGCACGACAACTTGTACACATCCAAATACGTAGAAATTGCTGTCCTAAATCATATTGCATTGCAAGGGTTGGAAACTGTTTGCAGTGTATTAGCTTGCCAAAATGGGAAAGAGAGGGTTTTAAGCCATTTTGAATGGAACAAGGGCAATTAGGTTAAATGATGGAAAATTGCCTAAGTCGCTCAATAAACAGCAATTCTGATAAGCCTACCAGCTGCCTTAAAGAGGCTGGAAGAAGGTTGTGTTTGTTATACTGCCATTATCATGCATTCTTAAGTCTCAGACAGGTAATTTCACAATCTGAATCCCAGTTGTGCTCATATAAAGTGCAGTTGTTGACTTCAGACTGTACGTTAAAAGTATATTCATTCACTTTATTGCAGTGGTCATTGAATTTGAGATCTATCTTGCTTTATTTTATTTCGCTTAATGGGTAATATTGGGTTTAGGCTTCTTAGTTTATTAATAGGTAATCATCCTTGTAAAAGGCTGTCAGGCACAAGGTTTTTCCATTTCAGAAATGCAGTAAGGGTATAAAAGCTATAGTAATTCTGCTGGTAAATATTTATCCCTGTCTCTTGATGTGTACCTGTGTTCTTCACAGTACACGATACACTTCTGTGTAAGATGCTTGCTTACCTTAGGTTTTAGGACTCTTATATTAAATGCCTACATATACTTGTGTGTCAGTGATTACTATATTAACAGGGTATGAATAAATATTAACAAAAAAAAAATCTAGCTATTTACAATTAAATATAACTTCAGAAGGTTTAATGCGCTGTTTGTGCAATCATGGTCTCCTAAAAATCTATTTGGTCTACACTGCAGTTCCCACTGCATTTTGTCATCTGTCATCATTAGGCTCTACTTTTTTTACTACTGTAACTTTTGGAGTTTGAACTTCACCTTGAATTTGCATTATGTATAACAGCCAATGGATCTTGAAATAATCTTCAAGGTGATTTAATGTGCTTCTGGTACCTCATCACAGATCTGTCAAACAAAAGTGAAAAGCTATGGAGCTTATTAGCAATGCTGTAAATATTTAGTCCACCAGAATATGCCAAAAATGATTATGTAATTGACAAAGATGTTCTTTATACATTCTAGATTTACATTTTTATTGCAAAGGCAGGCTCTTCAAAACTCAGAAATTCCTGCATGTATTACAATGCTCCACCTGCCTTGCCCAGTGCATTCATTCATGTAGGCCTGAAGGAATCAATATACCAAAACCAGTATTGTGCAAGAATGGCATTGTCAGAACCTCACTAATTGAGACAGAAGTATCTGCTTATGTGTAGTACCATTCAAACACCTCCTTCAATTCACTAGTTCTGTTATGTACTATTTATATCCTACAAAAAGTCGGGAGCAGCATTGGAGTACCTCACTATGCTGGCATACCAACACTTGAAATAAGACATATTATCAAGGATTTTGTTTTTGTGAAGCATAAAGGCTGGATTCCAGTCTGGTGAGGAAAAGACCTGAAGAAACAGTACAGCCTTAATAAAAAGACATTTTAATTTCACTGACATTATCAATTACATTGACCTGCTGAGATGTTAATGATGTGAACGTTAACACCTCTGGTTATGATGTGATTAAGACAGATAGAGAGGAAAAAGGAGTTTCAGAGGTAGGACTGTACAGCAAAGATACAATTACCTTGTTTTAGGTCTATAGCTCATAGAGCCATGAATTATTTAGGTTGGAAGGGACCTTTGGGGGTCATCTGGGGAACCTCCCTGCTCAAATTAAGTATAATTAAATCAGGTTGCTCTGGATCATTTCTCGTTGAGTTTTGAACACCTCTTGGGAAGGAGATCCTGTAACCTCTCTGGGCAACCTCTTCCAGTATCTGACCAAGGTAAGGTATCTCTCAAGGTAAAAAAAAGAAATCCAAATCACACCAAAAAAAGGTGATCTATAATTGAAATTTTTCATGTTCTAAATTGTGTCTTTTGCCTCTCACGTTATTGCTGCATAGCTGCAGCAAGAGATGAACCAGATGTGAAGATTCCTGAATGTCTGTAGACCAGTGTGCCAGCTAACACTGGAAAATACAATGAGGCAGCAGGGTGGAAGGAGAGAATAAGAGAAAGATGAAAAAGGCTGACCTCTTAGAAGGGTTAGAAAACCTGCAATTACATTGATGAGTTACACCTAACCAAGTTTCTGTAATGGGCAGAATTCAAATCTGCACTGTTATGGGGAAATTAAAAATTGAAATGTTTGCAGTTACTAATTAAACATCAATAGAGTTTCATTTTTGTTCAAAGATTTTCAGACTCTCTGGACAGAAGGGACCTCCTCAGCTCACCTAGGCTGCCCCTTCCCATGCAGAAGCTGGATAAAGTTTTTTTCAGAACTAGATCAAAGAATGTCTTTTAAAAAAAGATCTAATCTTGTCTTCTGCATTCAAAGGGATGGTGACCTAACCACTTCTTCCAAAAACTCGGTAAAATGTCACTTACATAACTTAAAAGCCTTACCATCATAAGATAAATATTTTGGACTTCACTACAAGGAATAAAGATGAAAGTTGCTGAATTGGAAGCTGGTGGTTACCAAGAGACCAGTGTTCAAGGCCTGATTATATTTAGCGTGGCCAATCACATGAAGCACAGCTTCAAAAGCTTTAATTTATGAAATCTCAGGAAAGTTATAAGGAGAATCTGTTTGGGTAATATATATGGGCAGAACAATGTACATGGAAGATGATGACTCTTGAGGAGCATTTATTAGCTGTCCAAATGTCACTGACAAAGAAAAGAACATTGGTGCTGTTTTCAGTTGTTAAGGGAAAGCCATGATTAGAAATAAAGAAGCAATTTTTAGCAAATGAAAAAATTTGATACAGGCCAGAAGAATGTCCTAAATGAGGACCCATAAGTCTGGGGAAATTGATATGGGAAGATAAAGCTGCCAAAAAGAAGGTCTCTGACTGGAAAGTCAAAAGGGACTCCAAAGTTAAGAGCATAAATATGAAAAAAAACCCCAACAAACCCCACCCTCAAGCCCCAGAAATGTTTGGCCATAGCTAGATAAAGCTGGTAAAATTGCTTTTAATAGTGCAGAAAGGACAAAATAATAATTTCCTTATTATATTTGAAAGAAAGCAGTGTGATACATGTATATCAAAGGAACTGCTTTCTGACCCACTAATTACTGGCCTGTTAAGTAACAGATGCTAACACTGAAACATCTGCAGGCCCAGCTTATTTGCTCCTATGAGTTATAAAAGTATTGGCCAACTTGACTTCTGCACCTTTGATAATTTTAACAAATATGGGAATGATGAAAAAACACCAGAAAATCATGTCTTAGCGATAATATTGTGTCAATATTCAGAGAATGAGAATGATACTGCTAATTATAACTTAGTTAGCCTGATTCAGTCATGGTAAAATAAGGGAAAAGCGGTTAAGGGATTAGCTGAGAAAGACCTGAGAGGTGAGATTGTAATTAATGTCAGTTAGCATGTTTTTAGGGGAATGAGTCAGATCAAACAGTTGTGCTGGGAAGACAGCAAGATACACCAATAAAGGCAACCCCGTTGATACACAATATACAGATGTTTATAAGGCAGTGGATTCAGTACCCCATTACACTGATCTAAACTTTGCAGAGTGCAGTGAGAAGGGAGCCCACACAAACTGGGTTAACAGCTGGCTGAACGAGGGCTCCCAGCACCTATTTGCAAAGCAGAAGCTGTGGCTGAGCAATTGCGCTTCGCTCCTTGGAAGCGAGCAGCAGCTTGGCAGCGGGCTCGGCAGGGCTGTGTGCTGTGGGCTCCTCTCAAACTGCTGCTGGGCTGGGCACATGCTGGGGCTGGGGCTCTGCTCAGCAGGGCCCTGCCATGAGGCAGATCCCTGTGCCATGGGAGCAAGTGTGAGGAGCCCAATGACTCTCATGGTGTTAAGTCTAGCACAAAACCATAGGTAAATGGACCACAGCTCTCCAGATGGTTTTGAAAGAAAATGCCCACTTTCTCAGCAACAGAGTGGAAGATTCTGGTTCATTCACGTGGAGAAACAGCTCAGAGGAACTTGGTGCAAATCAGATCAGAGGGTCTGACAGCCATGGACCAGCTCTTCTTGGGCAGGAAAGCCAACTTGATTCCTCCCTGACTGTGGCAGGAATGCCCCAGAAAGATATTTTTAAAGTCTCCTTACCTAATTTAGTCAGAACTTTTCTTTTTCAATTCATTGTTCAAGCTGGAAACAGTTTAGAGCTAAGATTGTAACACGACAGGAGTTCCCCCTGCTTTCCTGATGAGAACTGGTAAAATTTGTTTTGCTTAAACTTAACAGAAGAAAATTCAGCAACTGGATAAACCAGGCATGGGGAATTTTTGTCAGAAGGTAAGTATGGGCAATTGTAAACAAGAGAGTTGAATTTAAACTCTTATTCATCCTAACCAAAACGAGCATTACTGATTTAATAAAACTACATTTTAGATGATGTATCTTTCGTTCTTTCGTTTAGCCTCAATTTTTCAACTAGTTTCTATTTTTTTCTTTTTTCCTAAAAAGGCGCTCAGTGTAGGCACATATTTCTTTGCTTCCCACAATCTGCGTCCATGAGCACTGAGCAGAGGCAGACTAAAGGGAATTTTGGAAGGATTTTTCAGAATGAATCTTGGGTGCTTTTTCCTTAGGTGAATTTCTCTTTCAGTAATGATAAAGAAGTACCACAATGGAACATTTATTCTGACCTGTGGGGAATATGTCATGATTTGTTTCCTGCTTGAAGACTGATGAAGCTGCTACCATGTGAAACTCCAGTTGTTGGCCATGCTGACAAAAAGGGAATTTGTAGTTTTTAAGAACCGTCATTAATCATACCTTGTGTCAGGGAGGGAAGAATGCAGCAGTGCCAGCACATTTCTAAGGAAAGCTGACAAAAAGGGGAATGGGACTAAAGAATTGTCTGTGCCTGGCTGTGTGGCTGTTTGGTGCTGTGCCATGTGGGAGGAGTGCACTGGTGTCCCAGGTAAAGGGGATCCCCAGGCAAATGCAGATGGGAAGCTGAGCTGCTGATTCAGAAGGTAACTTTCACAATGCACATGCCTTTGGGAGAGGTGTGGAAGGTGGAAGCGGGTTGTTTGCCCAAGCTTTTCACTCCTTTGCTTCCCAGGGTCTGTGCCAAGCCTATTTTGTAGTTGTGTACCTTAAAATTATTTTTAAAGTGCTTCAAATTAGTTTCCTAATACATTTCAATTGTTAAATAATGTCTATGAAGGATATGAAGTGCAGCTGATGGCAGAGAACATCCAAGATTTATGTGCTGTCATTAGCTGTACATGAAGTTTAGTGCTATAAGCCATACTTAAAAGCCTTCTAATGTAAACAGTACGCTTCTTCTACCTGCTGGTAAGTAGGTAAAAACACCTGAAAAAAATGTGAAATAACAGAATCATTCCAGGCACAGATCTACATTAAATGTTACAGACCTTTGCATTATTTATTATGGGATATCCATGAACAATCTCTGAATCTCTGCCATGAGAAAAATTCAGCCAAAACTAAATTTCAAGCTCTACATTAAAAAAAAAAAAAATCATAAAATCTGAATGCTGGTACTTTAACAGTAACATTTGAGTAGAAATGAATGGCTATAAGTTAGTCCAAGCAAATTTAAAACAGATGCTAGAAGATTTTAATCACTGAAGAATAATTTTCTGGAACATCCTTGCACACTGAGATGTAGGTGCAACCGAGGCTGAGTCAAATATAGCACAAAGGAGGCAGAAAATGTGGGTATGGTATGTCACAAACTCATAAAAATGCAGCTGATGTATTGAGAAGCTGATAGACCTGATGATGGGAGAATGATGGGCTGGGGAGCATGTCAGTTTAGCCACAGGATTTCTGCCAGAATTGCTCCTCTATGCAAAAGCAGGCAGAGTAGGAATAAGCAGGAGGAGCATTGAAAGCCTGGCAATATCTAGTCAGGCCCTTGTGTCTGTGCAGAAATGTTACAGCTGCAGAGCATGCTGTGAAAGTTTTGTGAGGCAGCGTCTCCCAAACACATGAGAAGAACAAGTCTTTAGTATTGTAAAAAATCTGCAAGTTACAGTGATCTCCAAGGCCTTCTATAAATATTCTTTTGTCTCTGGAAGATATCTCTTTCCTACGAATACGACTCAGTGTGATGCAACTGACTTGCTCAGATCTGGGTCAGGTTTGTTAAGGAAACTGATTTTCTGTACTTACATACACCTTGTTAAGGCCAAACACATGTGCTTCCCCTGGGATTCTGATGGAAACTCACTGGTTGCCTGGGTGTACCCTGTACCCTTATCTCACTGCTCTGCCTTTTCTCTGAACAGATGCTGCCCAGATACTCGGTTCTTGGAATTTCTCCCTCAGTGTGGCATTTTACTCTTTGACATTTCAAGCTTGTTCCATGTCTATAATAATTTTGTTTTAGTTATTTCTATTTCTGCTTTCACTTTCCTTGACAGTGTTCTGTCTGTTCTATATGTTAGAATATGACATTTTTGTGCCTGGTTTTATTAGGTATTCTCAGAAATTGCACGTCTTCCCTTTATCCTGCTTACAAGAACCTTACTACCAGTTATTCCATCTTTAACCCAAATATTTTTCTGCCTTGTATGTCCATCTTTGTGAACTACTTGGGCTTATCACTACAACTGCTGGTATTTTAACATTTTCTGTTATATACGCTCAAACAATGTCAGCTGCTGTTTTGCTGACATTGCTTGGCATGTTTATTTATTTTGCTTTTTGTTTTCTCTAGTCTTTACTGAAATAGTTTTAAATAGGTTTTTTAGTATCATGTAATCTGTGCCTTTCAAAGACCTTTGGGATTTTGATTCAGTTGTCACTCAGATATTTCTTTTTCAATGAATCACAAGTTTCTGATCATTAATGAATACTCTGATTAAACCAACCAAACAACCAAAAAACCCAAAAAACCAAAAACCCCTATACCCCACAACAGAACTCTTCAGGGTAGGAGGGAAAATCCTACTTCCTCTTTTTATTCTGAACTCTCTCTGAGAAAATGAACATTTCTTCTTATGAACACAATTCTTACCTTTGCACTGGCATTTCAAATCAATGTTTTCTTTTATTTCCCTATACAAAAGGCAACCAAGACTCCCCAAACCAGTGCCAATTCTTTAATGGTCATCTCTTTTACTAGTCTAAATGATTTTCATGTAGAACAGAAAGTGCTGGTTGAATCTGATCTTTTTCAAGATTTCATCATCATCTCATAATTATTAAGCTGCCACGTTATTTTCACAGTACCACCCCAGAGAGGTTGAAACTCTGCTTTTATTGTGATTTTTCTGTACCAAGGTTAGTGATTTTTATCTAACAGCTTAGAGTTATAAAATCATTTAGGTTGGGAAAGACCCTTAAGATCATCAAGTCCAACCATAATCTGATACTGTCAAGTCCAGCATTAAACTATGTCCCTAAGTGCCACATCTACATGTCTTTTAAATACTTCCTGGGATAGTGACAGCCTCTTCCCTGGGCAGTCTCTTCCAATGCCTGATCACCCTTTCCATGACAGAGATCTTACCTAATGTCCAGTCTAAACCTCCCCAACAACTTGAGGCCATTTTCTCTTGTCCTGCTGCTTGTTACTTGGGAGATGAGACTGACTTCCACCTGGCTGCAGCCTCCTTTCAGGGTGTTGTTGAGAGCCATAACAACCCCTCACCCTCCTTTTCTCCAGGCTAAACACCCCCAGCTCCCTCAGATATTTCTCATCAGACCTGTGCTTCAGATCTTTGAACAGCTCCTTTCCCTTCTCTGGACATTGTCCAGCACCTCAGTGTCTTTCTTGCAGTCAGGGGCCCAGAAATGGACACAGCACTCGAGGTGTGGCCCCACCAGTGCCGAGTACAGGTGGACAATCCCTGCTCTGATCCTGCTGGACACACCATTGCTGATACGGGCCAGGTGCCACTGGCCTTCTTGGCCACCTGGGCACATCTTGGCTCATGTTCAGTTGACCAGAACCTCCAGATCCTTCTCTGCCAGGCAGCTTTCCAGACATTCTTTCCCAAGACTGCAGTGTTGCATGGGGCTGTTATGACTCAAGTGCAGGATCTGGCAACATCTTCCACTGCCTTGCTCTTTTTCTATGTTTACTGGTAGTTGTGATTTCAATTTTAAGGACTGTAATGCATTGAAGTCCTATTATATATAAATTTTAGGTAACAAAACCACAAACAGTAAGCACAGCATCCATGCTGCTATGTTTTATTCTAACTTTTGACTCGGCCACTGTCCCTGAAGGAGTATGTGAATATCTGGCAGTGATACAACACAATAACCTGTCAGCAGTTATTTAACTATTGGATGGAACATAAACTTCCATTGCAGCATTTATAGGGAGGCTGGATAGGCTCTCTGAGGCATGAAAGGACTAAATGTAAAGCTCTGAAGATGTTCAGGTAAGATCAGCAGATTTTTATTCATGCTTGAGAGAAGGGATGAAGTTGGCTTCATTCTTCCTGAGGGGAGACAGCTCTGTGTTCTTAGTTTTCAGAGTGTGCGCTCACATGTGGGTGTTTCTGGAAGGGGAAAGAAGAGAATGTATAATGATGGTAAAGGTATATAATCACAGATACAGTAGAGCAGAAGTTCCCAGTCTCTTGTCTCCGGGCATTTTCATCAACAGCAGCAACAGTGGTCATCACAACCAGCAGAAGCAGGCACAGAAGCACCTTTTTTCTTCACCCATTGTCCCATGCCTAAATTTCGCCAGAGAAGCTCTGTTTCAGTATCCAGATTTTCAAACTTGCTGGAACAGGAGAATTTCTAAGTGTATCTAGTAGATCCAAGTAACTGCAAGTCTCCTGCACACATGTTCCAGCTGGGGGGGCTGTGTATCTGGAAGTCAGGGTGGTTTCAAACACAGATTTCACACGGTTGCTGCACACCTGTCAAGTAGAGCTCATGCCGTGAGGATGCACTGGACTCAATTACTTTCTGTCTGTTACTCAGCCAGTGGAGCCTGAACAGCATTTTAAGCAAATTCTGGGTTCCTTGTGTGTATATGACTTTGATTCATACCTTAATAAATGCAGCATGATTAAAAAGGTCAGGCTTACTACTCACCCACACCTACGTACATCTGGAAAATTCCAGACCAGCAGTGCGAGGCCACTCAGGCTCACGTGGCACAGCTGGAATACAGGCAGGGATCCTGTGGGATTTGTGGCTAGAAAGCCTCATGCAGTGGAAGGGGGGAGGGTATTAAAAGTTCCTAACTAGAGGCACTTCAGAGATGCAATGTAGGGCCTTTGCTGGATACATTTCCATTTCAGCTTCTGCAGGGAAGCCCTGCAGTGCTAGTTAGTCTGATGTTTGGGTATGTGTAATGACAGACCCACGCACAAACTCAGCTAAAAGATGGTGAGTGGGAAGAGCAGTGGCCACCTGAGGGCTGGGTGGCTTTAGATGACTTGGAGGGAATGATGGGAGAGAGGGAGAAAGTGTTAGATAAATAAGGGCAGGATTACTGAAAAGTGTGATGGGCAGACTAACAAATCAAGAGGAAGTCTTGTGTTTGCATGAGTAAATCTTCCATTTCCACTGGTGTTGCAGTGTGCTTTTTAGGTGTGGAGCTTCTACCTATATCCCAATAAGCATCTCCAGTGGAAAAGCTACTTGGTAGGAACTCAGGCAGAGCAGTCAAGCTCACACATCCACACACAGCACTGCTAGGCTCAGCAAAGAGAGGCAAGAAGGGCCTTTGTATGAAATGAGTTCCAGCCAGGTTTATTTCAGGCACTGAAGGGAGATGAGGAACAAAAACCAGGCCATGTGCTGTGCACTGACTCAAGTATGGGGTCAGTGGCCTGGTTTGAGGGCACAGAGGCAGCACAAGGGGCAGGGCAAAGCCAGTGACCTACTGAGAGGACTGGGGTGGTCACCCGGGGTGCCACCACCGATAGGGACACAGGGGAAAGGAGAAACTATAAGAACTAGGGGCATGGGAAGAGGAGAGACTGGGGCAGACCACAGTGCGCAAAGCACCAAGGGGAAGGTCCTTTCTTTCAGTCCAGGCAGGGAAACTCTATGGTGTTTCTTTCCAGGGGAGCACCCTGGAGATTGCCCCAAGGGGTTCCAGGGACTCCATACACAGGCTTGACTTTCAACCTGTACAGAGGCAGATGGAAAAATCCCTATCTTAATGTTACCAGTCCTGATAGGCACCCTGGTGGCTACACAGGGTAGCAAGGATGAGCACAATGCTTGGGACACATCACAGCAGCTTTCCCAGCTGCACATCACTCTGCAGCTGGCTGGATGAATGCAAAACAGACAACGGTCTGACAGACATTTGTTGGCTGAGCATTGCATCCATGCAACGAAGTCATGTATTTGCCCACTGTAGCTGATGATGGTGCTCCTGATCTGGCTTTTTGGGATTAATTTGGAACAAAGGAGCATGTTCATGGGTACATGAACTTCATGGTGTATCCTGTGAACTGACAGCTACTGCATCTGGTCAATTTGTCTTGATGCCTTCAGTCCCACCCTCAGGCTGGAGTCACCCTAGGAGATCCCTGATATAAAGGTAAAACCTGGAAGAGCTGCAATTTGTGTAGAACCTTTCTTCCCTCCAGATCGGTGGCTGGAAGGGAGGTAACTGTGAGAGCTGACACTGCTGTTTTTACATCAAGAGGTAAACCCTCCTGTAACAGCAGAATTCTTCACTGACTGTTCATCGTCCAAGGCTCATTCAGTAGCATGAGCTGAATGAGAACATTTTACCCAAACATTAGGCTTGCCAAAGGACTTGCTTATCAGCTTGTTGTAGTTCTAAGGCAGTTTATTCTTGAATGTCCACCTTTCCTTCGTGTTTTCTCTCTTTGTAAAGTGAAACATCTTTTAATTGCTCTTTTGGCATTGAATGAAGATAATGCAAAACTATCAATAATACAATGATAAAATGTTAAATGGCAATATATGCAGGGGCCCTTCAGTTTTCCACATATTTATGACTGACTTCCTTTTAACAGAAAACATTTCTTTTCTTTCAATGTACAGATATAGAATAAAACCACTTGAAAGCAAAGAGTGAAATTGGATCTCATTAAAACATGGAGTTAGTGAAATGGTGACAGATGGGCCCTGCTGGGAAGGAGAAGATCGCTGAACGAGACTGGGGTAAGTTAGTGACTTTGCAATTATAAAGCATGTGGCTTTGTAATTTCTAACCCCCAGTTCTGCGAAGTAATCAGTGCAGTTGGGCCCATATGCCTGCAGGGAGGCTCATTGAGACAGGCATGAAGATCTGCATAGAGGAACAGGGGACATGCAGATATTCCAAAACACAGCTGCAAGGGAGTGAATCTCTTTTCCAGCCAAATTTTAATCTGCCCTTTCCAGAATGGAAGAATGCTTCACTATGAAATATGAACTTGATTTTCACGCTCTCCTGTAGTGCTCACCAGACTAGGGATGGAATTTTAAGAAAAACATGACCCTTTCAAACATTGATTGATCTGCCACTGTTAAATGTTGTCCATCTCAGTGTGCCTGTGGCAATGGGTGACAAGTTTTTCTAATTATGTTTCAAAGAGGACTCTGACTTCTTTTTTATAATGTTGAAAATCTTTATCTTGACTCATTTCTGTAATAAACTTCTGGCAACGGGAAGCTATAATTTATTTACTTAGAAATTTCTCATCTCTATTATCATAAAGATGTCTTAGCAATTCTATTTTTAGGATTGCACAAATGGGGCATAAATCCTGTTTTTCCTTTAAAGCAGATTGTGCTAGGGTGTCAAACATCAAATGTGCGAGATTTATGTCCATCTGAATGATCAGCTTGGTTTTTATCTCCAGGGACAAACTCAGCCATCAAGTCCCACCATATGCAAACCCAGACCACTAAGCAGGTGATACTTAACTTGTTACACAATCTCTTCCATGCATTTAACAAGCTGCAATAATTCAGGGATGGTCTTCACAGTGCACACTACAGGCAACTATTTGTTTTCAAGGTCTTGAAGCTGTGCAGCTCTTGGGTCTTTTTTTTCTGACTATCTCTGGAAAACTTATTTTCACTTTTAAGCCAAAGAATAGCATTACTTCTGCTGATTCCAACACGCACTCATAGATATCACATTTTCTTTTACAATCTGATATTTATGCCCATTTTGTGTCTCTGTAGAGAAGTTGCCATGAATAAGTTCAGTTTTCCTAGCTGCAAATTTTCTGGTGTAGTCTAATACACTTTCATGGTTCCCAAATTTCTTTTTGATGTGCAAGTCCTTTCATGCCTTAGGGAAGCACAGAAGAAAGCATGGAAGTACTTGAAACATTAATAAATAGGTGCTGGAGGCTGATATTATGGGCCAACTGGGTGTAGGAGGAGCTGGTGTTTTAGTGATGAATCAGAAATGCTAGGAGAGGGGGAAGACATGTCAGGAAAGATGGGGAAGATGCAAAACTTGAAGTGACACAGCAAGGACAATCACTCACAAAGAAAATGACTTTCCAGAAGCACTCTGAATGGACATGAAAAGTGCAATACTGCCTTTTTCAGAACCAGAGACAAGGAAGCATGACAATACCTAGGTGGAATGGTTTGGCTGAGGTGATGGATCTGAAAGTTCATATCTTTGGTATGTTACACAGAAAAAAATCAGCAAGGTGTGAGTCAGAACTTGGATGTGAGGACATAAAGAGCATTCAGAGCAGAAGAGTTTGCACAGGATATTGGTCTGAATTAGAAGAGTGTGTTCTCAACTCGACTGAAAATGGAAGGAGAATGGAGATTAGGACAGCATTAATCATCCTGCTATAGCCACATTAAGGGTGAAGAAGGCTAGTCTTCCTCATAAAGTTATGGGGTAAGAGTTGCTTGGAACAAAATGGGATCTGAAATGCAAAGGTCAATTAGTGATTATTATTTTGATAGAAATAATAGTAAAATGTATATTTACATATATCCAGCAACACAGGAAGGAGGCTACAGAGAGCAGGGCAATGGGCCAAAGAGCAAAGGTTTGTGGCAAAGCTTGGCTGAGGGCAAAGTCTTTTTCAGAGAAGCTGTGATTGGAAGGATAGGGAGAAAAACATAATGACAGTCACAGGAGCCGCTAGTGAGTCTAGAGACTAGATTTCATAAAGAATGTGCTCTTGAGACCCCAGTCACCACTGAGTCCAAGAGAATATGAATGCTATTTCAAGCTACATTGGATTTTCCATGGAACCTGGAAAAACTGGGCAGTTTTGGAGAGAAAACTGAAGAAGAGGCTTCGTAAATAATGAATCCAGTCTGTGTGCCCAAACTCTGATGCTAGAAAGGATCATTGCAGTTTCAAGAAGAAAGAAATAGTACATTGATATGGATCTCTACTTCTACAAGACTTACTTTGTGTACCTTTGAAAAATGTGAACTGCCCTAATAGCTTTCCAGAAATGTTGGCTTGTGGAAATACAGTGACTTTAGTACTGATGATCAAGCACTTTTGGACCTCAAGTTCCCAGTTACATTAGCAATTGATCAAAGTCAAGGCAGTGAGTACAGGAAATTCCTGGTTCTTGTGAAAACCTCTAGGTTTCAGCTCAGGACACTTCTGAGAGTGTTCTGGGCATCTGTGAAAAATCATTAATAGCTGCAAAATCTATACAGTGTAGCACAGGCTCACAAAACCCAACTAATTCAATGTAGTTCTATATTTAATGTTCAGCTACAGAGTAGTAACACCACTGCAGCGTGGAAAATCACTGGCAAACTTACAGAGATATGCATATTACCCAATATGACAGAACCAAGGGATGAAAGATTACTATTAGACTTTGGTAAAAAGTAAGGAAGTCAAAACAAGCACAAAATTGTAGAAATACAAAACTTCATCACGGTTTAGACACAGATGCTTTAGAATTTGGAAAGGTCATCATAAAGTAAAAAAACCTACAGAAATGTCACTTTCTTCCAATAAGCTAAACACAAAGAAACATTTCATAAAGAAATTGGAAGCTTCTGCTCAGTCTTTTAGAGCAAAGGAAAAACTAGCAGTTGGCAGAGAAGAGTGAAGCAAAGGGCAAAAAGACTGATGAACAAAAGTCTTCATGGACTGATCTTTGTTTTCCAGACTGTGTGTAAAAGCAATTTAACAAGTGAAGACATGAACATATTTGAAGATAATTTACTTTACCAGATCAAAACTAGAAGACAGTTGAAATGGCCAGCAGACCAGTTGAAGCATGTTGATCCTGTTATAACAACATTAAATACTGGGTTTAGTTGCTGTACTGACTGGAGTGCATTGTAGTATCATTGATAACACAGCTCTTTCTGTATGTCCTCTCTTTGTATGTCCTCTTTGTCCCACACTGGCTTTTTGGGTTTTATCACCTCATGGCAGTTTCTCACTTTATTCTGCTTTTACTAGTGCAAGACTACTGAGCAGGGCCCAGCTGTCTGCTGCATGGCATTGGCATGGGTCCTCTTTGTTGAAAACAGAGAAGAGGAAGCAAATAAGTTGATGGAAGAGTTTAGCTGGGTGGAGAGATGGGAAAGGCCAACATCTCTGATATGGTACACAGTAAGATCCAGCAAGGTGGGATTCATAGCTTGCTTGCGAGGACACAAGCATAGAAGTTAATCTTGTCAAGGTCTCCTTTACCTTGACCAGTTAACTTCAACTAACTTGATTGGCCCCAAGTGTTCATTGATCTGGATTTTTTTGACGCACCCACACCTGTGTCACTATATTGACTGACAAGAGTATTTTTTGTTAGCTCAGCTGCTTTCCTTCCCTGGAAACCTCCCAAAGTAACCTTTCTTGAAGGCTTAATTTCCATAGTAAACCACATTCAGACGAGAAGCTGAGGACTAACCTTTGTTAATTCAGCACGTCCAGTCGGACTTGGACTTCCTTTTCCACAGGCCAGCATAACTTCACAAATTCAAAACATGCAAAGCAAAGTATAAGCCAGATAACAAACCTAAATGCCTGATATTGCTGTTATGAAACCTGCATTGCTCAGATTCCAGCTGCTGTGACAGGGATCAAGGGGCATCGGCAGCATTTGTGGTACTGGAAACCACTCTTGGCTGTGTGTCTGCTTTGTCTACCTGCAGGACACGTGTCTCGATGCTTTCTCTCTCACTCTCTTTGTGTATTTACACCTCTTCCTTCTGGAGCTTGTCTCAGCGGGAAGATTTCCTGCAGGGAGCTGCTGCCTGCTGCTTCAGTTCAGTTCTCATCTTGTCTCTCCTACCCAAACCTGCGGTTGCCACCTTGCACCTGGGAAGTCCTCTCCAGCCCAGTTAGCTTTACTTCAGCGGGCTGAGCTGACCTGTTGTCTCTCCTGCCTTTATACTTCCTTGGCTGTGATTCAAGCTTGGCTGCCAGGTTCACCAAACAGACTCTGGTCTCCATAATCAGGGAGTATCTGAGTCTCCAGTGTTGTTGTTAAACCTTTAAAACGTGGAAAACACTTTACTCTGAAAAAGCTGCAAGTGCAACTTGTCTCCCAAATGTACGGATCTACTTTTGTTCTGTGACCTCCACTGAATCTGGTTCCTGCAGCTTCCCTGACCAGGCTTTTCCTTCACCTTTCGCTTTTGCATGAAACCCTGTACATGGGGCCCTGTTTTATGGGGTTCCCAGGATGACTTCGTGGAGATCCTCTAGTCCAACCCCCCTGCCAAGGCAGGGTCACCTGGAGCAGGTTACTAGGTGCAAATAATAGAGCAGGGATGCGTCCAGCTGGGCTTTCAGTGTCACCAGAAAGGGAAACTCCAAGGATCTCCGTGAACAACCTGTTTCAGTGCTCTACCACCCTCAGTGTAAAAGTTCTTCCTCCTGTTCTGGTGAAACTTCTTGTGCTTTAGTTTATGGCCACTGCTCCTCGCCTTGTCGCCGAGCACCAGAGGAAAGAGCCTGGCACCATTCTCTTGGCACCTACGCTTGAGATATTTATGTGCATTAATGAGATCCCCTCTCAGCCTTCCTTCCACAAAGCAGGCCCACCTCCCGCATCTCCCTCGTAAGACGGATGCTCCAGTCCCCTCACCACCTTTGTGGCCTCCCACGGGCCCTTATCCGCAGCCGCTGCTCCGAGCGCTGTTTCCCCACCCACCCGCGCGGGGGCGGCAGCCCG
>JANPWX010000660.1:873814-1079973 GCA_024734555.1 Trochalopteron elliotii
TGGTGATGGTGCAGCCGCCCGCAGCCCCCGAGCCGGGCCGGGGCCGCCCTCCGCAGGGGCTGAGGGGATGAGCCGTGCCCCGCCGGGGGGTCGCTAGCGGAAGGATGACCACTCCCGCCCTGCTGCCGCTCTCCGGGCGGAGGCTGCCCCCGCTGAACCTGGGGGCCTCCGCCTTTCCGCACCACAGGGCTACCTTGAGACTTTCCGAAAAATTTATCCTGCTCCTTATTCTTAGTGCCTTCATCACCCTGTGCTTCGGGGCGTTCTTCTTCCTCCCCGACTCCTCGAAGCACAAGCGCTTTGACCTGGGCTTGGAGGATGTGCTCATTCCCCACGTGGACACCAGCAAAGGGGGCAAGAACCTCGGCGGCTTCCTCATCCACGGGCAAGGGCACGACGAGCACCGGCACAGGTGGGTGCCTCGCTCGCCGGGAAGAGAGCGGGACTGGGTGACGGGGGGATCCCTTAAAATAGGTCCTTCCCGTACTGCTGTTCCTCCTCTCACCGACACCCTCGTGTCTCCCCAGCGTGTATCAACTTCTGAGCGCTAGCCTTGAGTCCTCCGGCTGCCATGTGTAGCTGTGGCTCCATGTTGCCTTTCCCAGTGTGAATTTAGCCTTCTGGTGAGCGGGAGCTGGGAGGGCAAATACGAGGTGTCCTCCAGCGACTGATTTTATTTTCTCACCCTAGCCAATTCCATGCATCAGCCATGGAAAGAAGGGGGTTAAGTTATGGTATTTGTGGAGACGGTATAAGTGACTGAAAAACTGCCGCATCTCTTCTATAGCGATTATGTGCTTACTCAAAACAGCTGCTTGTTGCTGAATAGTGCACAAGAACTTTGATCTGTAAAAGACTTCATGCTGTGATCCAGAGGCTGTCAGCCTATGACGCGCAGGGCACAGAACTAGTGCGGATGGCACAATTGCCTTTTTCTGGCCCTTAAAATCATTTGCTCTAATGTTAATCCGGACGATTGAAGGTGCCGGTGGCAGAGTTTCCTTAATTGCATTTGCTAGTGTAAAGAAATTACAGATAAAATAAGAGTATCAAGGGTAGATACACTGTATCAACAGCTTTTTGGGGCCACCTAAAGCTCTATGTGGTGCAAGCCTCTAAATGTTCAGGACTGGATCATGTGAAGTTAAGCATTCAAAACGGAGGTAAAAAAACCTTAAATGATGATTGCACAGTATATTTGCCTCTAACATTCTTCAGTTGCCTAAATCCTACCCTGCTGCGTGGATCTTAATGAGGCTGACAGATCTCTCTTCACTGTCAAAGATGTGTTAAAATATGATGATGGGTGATGAAATACCTGCTTTTCCATACTCAAATTAGTAATATGGGGAATTTTAAGGGAAGATTACTTACGCTGACGGTGTGCCTTTGAAAACAGCTTAAAATATATCTTGCTGGCATAAGAATTATTTGAAGTTTATTTGTATGAGATTAAAAGGAGAGGGTTTAATTTACTTCTTTTTATTAATCTGTTATGAGTTATAAAGAATATGTGAATGCTATGGTATTTTTCCTTAAGGCATCTTCACTGTTGAATGTCTTGGGGCACTTAACATGAGCCCTTTCTCCCTATCTCAAAGGGCGTGGGTACTTAATATTTAACAAGGACTTATTTTGTCTATGATGTTAATTGCTGGTGTGGTTAAACGCTGCATTAAACATAGGTTTAGACAGCCTCTAATATGCCTTCGAAGTTCTTGTCTTTCACTGTGTGGGTTTATTTTTTTTATTTTTTTTTGTGTGTGTGTGTGATCTTATTTCCTAGCTTCCCCAGTCCCTGTGGCACATGCAGTCAAAATCAGTTTCTAAAATATAGGACAGATGAAAGAAAAAGAAGAGTTCAGAAATATTCAAAACTCCAGCTGTGGCTGTTGTACCTTGTGTTGCCCAGTAGATGGGCTGTATAAAAAAGGAGTCTGTTGATAATGATAGTTCATATGAATCCTTTCCAGGTTCCCTCTTTTAGTTACTGAGGCCACAGCTTTAGGAATGAAGTACATACTTTTTTGTGTGTCACGTGTAGGTAAGCAGTAGCTTACAACTGTCAGAGCTAAATGCAGTTTGGTTGTTTGGGATCTGTTCTTAATTGGTTATCCTGACATCAGTTCTGTGGGTCCTGTACTGCTATGACTGTGTGTACCTCCCACCTGCCCTCCACCCAAAATTTCCCTGTCATGTTCATTTTTTGAGTTGTTATTTGAGCAGCAATAGTTATTATTCCTGTTGTTTTAGCTTTGCAAACCAGGCATATATTAACTACTTAAAAAGCCTGCCTGCTTGTAAGACCCTTGTGTGAATGTCACAATATACATTGTGAAGCAAGGTTATGTGCTTTACTTTTGAAGCAACTTCTTTGGCCGATTTCCACAGTTCTATCGACGGGCTATTTGCCATCAGCTTGGGGCTGATGTGGTTGTTTACTATAATGGAAAACACATGCTGCCATTCTCGTTGAGGAGTTCTTGCTCCTGGATTGCAGGGACATTGACAGATGGTATTTTGAGAAAGTGTAGGATCTTCAGTGGTGAGCTCTAGATTACTTATTGTCTAGTTTGGGATGGAAGAATTTGTTCTGCTTACTGTCAAGGTGCAAAGTCAAGTATCAGCTGCTTTGTAAGTGTTGCTTTTTGGGTGAGGCAGAGGAGTTCAGGTACAAAAGGTCAAGAGAAATTAACCTAATCCTGATATGAAGGAGGATGCAGTCTAAGATGTGAAGTGTGAGGACTGATTGACAAGCTGTATTTCCAGAAATTGAGGGGCGTCAGAACTGATTGGATCAAAGGCCATTCATATGAAGTATACACTTGATTATGAAATGACAGATGTTTTGATTTAGTCACTAAAAAGGAAAGTGTTTCTTCTGTGAATGCTGGTATTGATGTCTATCAAATGATAAAACACACATCTTATTATACTGCTCCCTTGGTATATAGGCTGTAATATTTTAATGCTCATTTTGCCTTACACAAATCTTTAGTCTTGTAGGCTGCTGGAAAATATTTGTATTTCTATCTTCCAGAAAAATTCAGCAGTGATGTAGGTAGAAAATCATTGTAACAACCATGCTTTAGTGTGTAAACAATGGTTCCCACTGGACTTCTCTGTATTCCTTGGATTGCTTTCCCACCTCTTCCCCTGGGCACTCTTGACATTCTTGAGTACTTTTATTTTTATTGTTACAGTGGTCACCCCTTCCTGACATTAACTTTACATCTTCCATTAAATTGTTTTCTTTACTGCTCCTGTCCCTCTTTTGTTTTCCCCTTCCAAGCAGAAAAATGGGAGGTGGGGGATGGAAGCCCTCCTCCCTTCCTGATGGTCTTAAATATTTATTCAAGAATTACAGTGTTCTTGCCTATCTCCAGAGAAAAACAGATTCCTTCTAAGAAGATGGTTAAAACCAGAAGTAAAACTGTAGTTTTTGTTTGGGAAATGGATGGGCTGTAATGCAAGGTAATGCTCACTTTCAGCTGTTCATTTCATCTGTAGACTCTTCCTGCAGGGTAGTGCAGAGGGAATGAGTGAGTAATGTTGGGGAGGTGTACCACAAATTTCTGCCTTTGAGAGGAGGGAGAGTGGAAAGGATTAGTCCAGGACTTAGGAAGATACGTGCATACATACAGTTTTAAGAAGTCAGTTTCATTTCTTGAAGATGGCTTTCTTTCAATTTCAAATAGGATATTGCAGAGATTCTGGAATGAGAGTTGCATGCTTTTGAAGACACATCTTGCCAAACAAACTTGGTTGGCACCCAAAATTTGTTACATGATTTTAGATGACTGTAATTTTTCCCAAACTTCTGCATCTCTTGCTACACAAAGATACTTAAGGTGTTTCTTACTACCCAGTTACTTTTCAAGTATCTGTGGCATTTCGTCCTTCAGTATGAGATCTAAAAGATAGCTCTGGAAGTAAACCAAAACATTCTTATAGCTTCTTTGCATCTGATGCAAATGAGTGAGAATGCAAATGCCCTGTAATCTCCTTGATTTCTCAGATTTTTTTAGAAATAAGATTATCTGCAATATGAAAATTAAGGAGGGTTGTTTCTTTAATGAGGTGTCAAAGCATCTGCTTGTATTACTTGACAAAAGCTAAGACCATTTGTGTGGTGAAAGTACATTAATCTTAGAGGCAATGAATAATGTAATTTTAGGAGCTCATGGCTACTTTGTAGCAGCACTTGGACTGCTGTTGGATAGACAGTTTAATCCTTCAGAACTTGTGAAGATGTATCTTCAGCTGCTGAATTCCTGTGCATCACTTCAAGTCAAAATTTCTGTCTGTGTTTAAAAAAACCCTCAGCAACCCTCCAATTATCAGGTTGACAGCAGCTGCTGCTAATACAAGTGCCCACCTCAATGGCCTTAGCCTCTGTGTGGCATTGGGTATAGATCAGTTTAAATCATGCTTTTGACTCTGTTTCTGGAATGCTGAGGAATGCTGACTGCTGTGTTATGCAAAGATGGAAGCTCTGCAGTCTGATGAGTTGTGGGTCAGCAGCTGTATGGCAATAGTTTAAAATTATTCTTTCTTCTGCTGCTCAGTATGTGGTTGTCTCTGGTAGTAGCAGTGGCTGTCTCTACTCTTAGGAGGTGAAAGTAACAAAAATTATTCTGAGGTACTTTCGGTCTTAATTTCTTCTTCCAATTTCTGCAGCTTTTTTTAAGAAACATGAAAAGCTTAATATGCTTCTTTTGAATCCCTTTATCTTCTCTCATCTATTTGACTTAATTAGCTATAGTAAACGTGGGCCGAGGAGATAATTTAGCTTCTATTACTCAGTGGGATCAGTGTCTTCTGTCATCCTCTGCCATGCCATCAAGTATAGAAGTGCATAAAACTCTTTGCTTTTCCTTTCCAACTTTATTGGAGGCACAGTTCATTAATGAAATTAAGAATATTTGCTATTGTGATTCAGGGAACCTGTTCTTTTCCCCTGAAAAATCAGGAGCCACTCTGGTGTCTGCACCCCAGCTCCTACTTCATTCAATTTTTTTGTGCGTGAGATTGAGCCTGTCTTCAGAGTGGACTCCCCACAGTCTCTCTGAAATGTGGGCACTGATTTTAAACTAAGATTCTTGATCTAGAAGCAAGAATTTTCTGGAGTGCCACATTGAGGAAATGCAAGTCCTCGTGGTGACTCCTCTGGAGCCAATGAGGGCAGGATTGTGTGTTCCAAGTCAGGCTTATATGTCTAGTGTAAAGTTGAGGTGTAGCTTCCTGGTGTCAGTCTTCAGTTGCTGATGCTTTTGCAAACCCCCTTTATTTGAAGACTTTTCTCAGCTGGAGTTTTTAGTAACCACATGTTATCCTTTTCTCTGGAGCCTGTGTTGAGAAGAGACTTGAGAGATGATGCTGGTACTTGAAGAATTATGGGAGTTTGGTGTCTTCTGGAGTGCCAACCTTATAACCTTAAACTTAATTGTGATTCTTCCTGAAGTTGCACTGGACAGTGGGAGAGGTGCCCTCTTGGATTATTTCTGAGGTTCCACTGAAATTAGCGCTTTATGTTGTAGGCTGAGAAATGCTTTCAACTTTGAAATACAAAAATACAAAATGCATATTCTAGACCATCTGTTTAGATGTCCTCCCTCCTCCCCCCCCCCCCATCTGCTGAGCAGCCTACATCATATGTAGAGTGCTGCTTTCTTTGTGTTCTCTTGCTGTACTCCAGTTAGTCAAAGTATTTCCTGTATTATGAAGGAGAGGAGTTGAGTGCTGGTGTTCTCCAGTTCTTACCCTTTCCAGTAAAGAAAAAAAGAGCTTGAACTTGTTGGTTTTCTGCATGATCTACACTTTGTCTACATGCTGAAAAACAATCAGGCGTGGGAAAACTGCAGAAAGCCTGCTGGCTGGATTTGGGCCAGCTAGTGGGTGGGAGGCAGTAGCAATTTGGTTCATTTGGAGTTTTGTAGATTAAAATCTCCAAAGAACTTTAGCATAAATGTGGGTTGCTCGATGATGGTAGCAGTGCAGGCAGTAGTAAGCAGTATGGCTAGTTGTGGGCATACTGCACTACAAGAGTTCCCCCATCTTCTGATCCTTTCAGTTTCCTGTAGTAAATACAAACATCTCTATCCTACTGGCCTACTTCTGAGTTTTTTCTTCCTTACAACAAATATTACCAAACTTGTAATTAGTTTTACATACACATGTGGTATGTGTACATGTTTTCATAACAATTGAACTGAGGCTGAATATGGGCAAAGAGGAGAAATTTTGTAATTCCTTTCTTCTTAAGTGCCTCCCTAAGAAGCCCATAAAATTCTAAACGTGGTCAGTGCTTTTATTCTACTGTCCTTCACTTTTAATTATTGCAGCTCTCAATGTTGAGAAAAGTCTGGTCTCATGGGTAAGCAGCTGTTTCTCACAGTAGTTATTCAGGCTAACAGAGTAGGAACTTGGGGGACACATGTTTGGGTAGAGCTTGTGGGATTTGTTCTTTCCCTTCCTTTTCAGAAGCAGGCTCAAGTGAGTGCTGTCATCTGTTTTAATTCAGTAACTAAATTATCATTTTTTTACTGAAATTTAGAGTTCTGTTGCAAGTGAACTTTGGGGAGAGAGGTGTTCAACAGGCCAGTAAGCCAGTAAGGGGCAAGGAAGGGAAAAAAATAAATGCATTTTTCCTGTCACCTCAAACCTTGAAATAAAAAATCTGAGTGCTCCAAATGTCCTGTATGCCTATAACTGTTTTATTTAGAGTGAATACATGTATTCATGGGGGGAAGGTTGGGAAAAGTTTTGGTGACTAAGTTCGTGTCATATGTTTGCTCATAAAATCTGTAAGCTTTTGAGTCCTTTTGTCTTTATGTTGTCTAATCTAGTTCCCTCTATAAAGCAAATTATGTAACTTCATTCACTCAAGGATCTGGAGGTTCTGTGTTATTTTTGAGCTCCACAAATACTAAATGATAAATAGTAAGGGAGATAACTTTCCTTGGTAACTTCCATTCCTTCCATTCTTGTTTTTTTGAGTACCTAACTAGGTACACTGGCATTTTTAAAATTAAAAAGAAAAAAAAAAGAGATTGGTTCATAAGTAATCTGTAATATTTTGTTATCTAGAGACTGCTATTGAAATGTCTTTTTGGCCTTGACTCTGAAGCCAACAAAGTTTTTGTGACATGCTATGGACACATTGTAGCTCTCACTGATCCTTCTCTGCTCTCTATTCTCTCCTTTTCCCCGGTTGATCAGTAGCAAAGGGTGACCTGTTAGAATAAGTACATTTCTGTATCTTGTGTGTGTCCTGGTGCTGAGGGACAGACCTTAATTGGGAGCAGTGCTGAAGGAAGGATCACAGACCCCAGGAGTAGTTTGTGGTACTTCTGCTGCTGCTAGTCAGTCTGCAAAGTGTAATTTTGAGCCAGCCAGAGCGTGAGTCTTCTGTTCTTCATTGATTGTTAGAGAAGGGTGGTTGGAAGTGAATGCTGTGGTAAGGAAAACCTGGGTTTTGTGGGACAGCAGTAGGGATGGAGTGTGTTTACTGAAGTAGTAGAAAACATTGGGACAGCAAGCTAAAGGCCATTCATGTTTGAAATACAGCCCTGTGTTAGTTCTGCTTCTCAGAGGATTTATTTGCCCAAACGTTGAATCATATTTGCCATTCTGTCTTGCTGCCTTTGTTCTTTTAAATATTCTTATGATGCACACCTATGAACTGGATTACCTTGCATATTGTATTCAGCATCAGTTTCATTAATGTTTGATGTGCTCTATTGTTAGTTAACTCCTACCCCACCAGAGGATTTTGGAAGTGCTTCCCCAGCTCCCTGCAGTAGCACTGTCATTGCAGCTTCCAGTGGCCAGCTAGCTATTTTCTGTGATTCTATTTGAGAGAGCAAGTTTGAGGTTTTCACTAGGCTTAACATTATGTAATCTGATCAGTATGGCATGAGCAAAATTACAGTTTTAAGGGAGTGCATGTGACGAAAGTATTTTCTTGCTATATAAAGCACTAAGAGTTCCTCAATGAGATTACTTCATGTCTGTTAACACCAGCATGCAGAACTGTTAATTTTCACAGAATCCTAGAAGGGTTTGGGTTGGAAGGTATCTGAAAGAGCATCAATTATTAACTCCCCTGCCAAAAACAGGGACACTTTCCACTAGACCAGGCTGCTCAAAGCCCCATACAGCCTGGCACTGAACGCTTCAGGGACGGGGTATCCACAGGTTTTCTGGACAACTCATTCCAGTGCCTTGTCACCCTCACAGTAAAGGATTTCTTCCTAACATCTAATCTAAACCTTTTTCAGTTTAAGGCCATTCTCCCTTATTCTAGCACTACACGCCCTTGTAAAAAGTCCCTCTCCAGCTTTTTTGTAGGACCCCTTTTGGTACTGGAAGGTAGAAGGCATCCAGGGAGCTCTCTCCAGGCTGAATCAATGCCAACTCTCTCAGCCTGTCTTCCTAAAGAGGTGCTCCATTTTTTTTTTTTTTTTTTTGCATGCTTTCCTGGTTGGAAGTCTTTTGCATGATGACATTCATCTCAGCTGACTTTTAGCACTGTTTGTGGCCAGCAAGGCATTTGAAGCTTGCACAGACAAGCTGCATAAGTATTTTCTCAGTAATTTGTTTTCATATCTCTCTGTGACCTGCTGACACGTTTTAAGGTTGAAGTGTACCATCAGGCCACTTAAGAGCAGGTGACCATCAGTGGTAAATCAAACTAATCCAATTTACTTTTTATTGGATCAACCTGAATGTACTTACAAAGGGTGAGGAAAACATCATTTGTGGGAGCAGTATATCCCTTAAATCCTTCAGTGGGAACGGGAAGATCACATCTTCTTGCTTAACTGTTCTGCTGGAAAAACAAACTTGTGGTGAATATACTGGGTTCTATTCCTGGTTTAGGTTTATTGAGTGGTAAGAATAGCTTACAGCCATGTTTCCTCAGCTGATTTTTCTAGGTATATTGCTATCTTTACCAGTGCATTGCATTTTGAGGGCTATTTGCTGTTTTCCCAGTCCAAGTTAAAGGATCTGCTTTTGCTCCAGAATACTTGCATTCTTTCTGCAGTATATTTAGAGAATCATCATCCAGAGCTGACTTTCTGGACTACAAACTTGGTGTTTGCTTTCATTACTTTTATGAAAAAATATTTGTTGTATGCTTTAAAAACAAAACTTGAAAAAAGACCTGCCACTCTTGGCTTGTTTGAGATGGCAGTAGTTGGAAGGATGCTAAGAGAAAAGGAAATGTTTATTTTCTTGGTTAAGATACAATATTTCTCCCCCCTCCTTTTTTTTTTTTTCCTCACAAAAAGAAAACATTTTGTCTTGAAACAATGATAGCATGAACTAGCTTGACTCAGAACCATGTTTCTAGTGACCTTTTAAATCTCTTAATCAGTTTTATCTTGGAAACACTGATGACTATTTAATTCTAAACTTAATAATTGCAGATGATGCAAGCATGTGTCTTTTTTTCCAGTACTGTAATCACACATCCTTAGTTTCCTAAAGGCATCTGTTCTGTTGTCACTGGCTTCTATTTGAGTGGAAAGCGTTCTCCAAGTGATTAAGTAACACATGTAGTGAATTCTGAATTGCAATGTGTGGTGCTCTGGAGAAGAAAATATTGCAGAGGTGTAAGAGGCTCTCTGCATTGTGGAGTTCTGATGTTATAAGGAGTATAATGGAAATTCAGATTTCTAATTTGTGAATAATTCCACCTTCTACAGACAGTGGAATCCATGACAATTAAAATATTACTGAGTCTGTAATACAGCCATTTTCCAATAAATAAAAAAATGAGAACAAATGTGAAAGAATGCAAGCAATTAAAACTTCAGCTTCAGTTTTGTCTCTGTCTTGCACATTATTTTAACTGGTTGTTACTGTGAACTGTTCTGATTTAGACACTTAAAAACAGTCAAGCTGGATCTGCTAATTGTTACACTTGTTAAATTACTCTAGATCCATGCAGTGAAAAGTTCAAAGAGTTTCACTGTTACACCTGGTTTTATGTGAAATAAGTTATGTTTTCAAATCCTTTATGCTGGAAGGGAAGTTAACTGCTCTTCAGTAGCTGCCACACTGAAAACTAAGATTTTTTTTTTAGTTTTGTATCATGTCTGGGAGCTTTGTCATTTTGAGGGTCTGATGCTTATGGAAGGATACCAAAGTACTTGTGTATGTGATATCTATAAACTGCCCAGTGAGGTGGATAGTCAGTTGTCACTGCCATCATTTAAGTATTTGGATGTGAAACTTCAAAGCCAGTGGCTAAGGAAATGACTGATGCTGTACTGGCAGTTTTATGAATAACTTCTGTATGAACTTGGTTCATATTTTCTTGAAGTGACATTGACGAACATGATGATTGGAAATAATTCAGAGTTGTGTTGGTAACCAAAGGAAGCTCTTTTGTGAAAACAAGACCAAAATCTACTCAAATCCCTACCCAAAACCAAACAATAAACCCTGCCATCACTTTGTCATTCTTGGTATTCCTTAACGTGAAAAAGGTTCCAGTTTCTCTTCCAGCAGTGTTTTTGAGTTGTTCCTTCTGACTGGCTTTTATTTAGCCCCATGTTGGCATTGCAGTGTTTGACAGCTGCTTGCTGGCCAGAGTAGGCAATGGGAACAGTTTGACTCACTAAGCCAAATGCCTAATGGTGACTTTGTTCTTGTATGTGTTGGTGAAACAATGGAATTTTTGTGATTGTGTTATAAACACTCCATGTGAACCCCAGGTCCTTGGTTTGGTCTGGCTTTTATACATCTGTGGTCTTTTGATATGTTTGTTTTGATTTTCATAAATCACTTGAGCAGTAATTTTATTCAGATGGATTTGCTATTGCAGTTATGCATCGTCATTTGCTTGACACCCTGTCTCCCCTCTTCAGACATAATTTTCTCAGAATAGCATCTGGCCATCACCCTACAGTGGGACTAGATCATCCAATCTACTGCTATTACAAAGAAAAATGAGGCTTGACATATTTGTGTCAATTTGGCAAGATGCCTGAATCATTATGCTCAGTGAAATATGTGACATTTCAAGTGGTAATGTAACCTGCAGGAACACTGGCAGGAGAAACTTGAAGCCGTGTAAAGGAAATGCCCCCCTACTTGTGCTGACACAAGCCACCTGATCAATACCCATCACAAGGTTGTGGTTTAGTCCATTAAGATATTTAATTTTGTTAAAAATTTTTCTATCTCTATAATTTGGTGGTGGTGGCGGCGATCCTGGGAAAACTTAAAGTATCTTTTGAGTATAAAAGGAAAAAAAAAAAAACCAAGGAAACATCTGTGGAGCTTCCTTTCATACAGTAGCAAGTAAACCAACTAGCCCAAGCTCCAAAGCAGTGCGTGTAACTTTTGAGGCCGTTGTAATTACTTGCTGCTCTTTGGTTCTCTAGCAAATTTGTTTTGAACCTTCATGAATTTGTAGTGTGGAATTTTTAGAAGAAAAGCAAGCTGTGTAATATTGTCTAGTGTTTTAGTAACTGGAAAATACATGAAAGCGTTAAAAAAAATTAAGTACTCCTTTAATATGATACTTAACAAATTCATTTTTCTGTATCTGAATTCTTTTAAGAAGGAAAAATCCTGGAGCCTGTACAGACTGTAAGTAGAGTTCTTCCAAGCTGTCTTGAAAAAATTGCCTTGAACTCCATCAGCCATAACCTTGCTCTTTCCAGCTTTAAAGTGTATTCAGTAATGCTTAAAATAGAATGTCTTTTGTGATTTAGAAGCTCTTATATTTACATCAAACTGTTCAAACACATTTGTGGCAGATGGTTTTTGGTTTTGTATTTTATTTTCAGTTTCTGCTCCACCTTCCCTTTTTATAGAATTGTTCACTTATTTTTAGCAATTTCACCCTACTGCTTTTGGTTCAGTGCTCAACAGTTGCAATAATACAGGGCAGTGAAGTGGTAAAGGCTATGCAATGGCTCTCTAGTCCAGAACTCCTAAAACAGCAGCATCATCTTCTGTGCTCTCTAGATATGGAAAAGCTGGGAAGGGAGGAAAGGATAGGAAGAGTTGGATTGAAGTGTCATCCAGAAATTTTTCTTGTATTCCTTTATACCAATGTCCTGGGATGACTTTATGATGCTGAATTATATCCCCGTTCGTCTGTTTAGCCCAAAAATAAGTTTTGCACCTTTAAAACTAGATCTGAGAGTGAAGGGAGGGAGAAGAAGGTGGAATGTCTGAGGCAGCTGCATTCAGAAACACAGAGATAAGGGTTTCAGCTCTCTCTCATGGATGTATTGTCTGCAGCACAGGCAGTGGGAGAGAGCTCTCCTTTTGCTTAGCTAGCTGAGGCAGAGGAGTTCCCCAGACTGTGGCTTTTCTTCTACTTGGGACTGATCAGCCTTGTTTTGTACTGAAAACCCAGAAAACCACCAGGAACTCACCCCTGGGGCCCACCAGGGCCCAGGACAACATTTGCCAGTGTTGGAGGGACTGATAAAGAGACGGAGTGAGCCGAGCTACACCCCACAAGGACTTTCTGAATTTGCCATCTCTTCAGAACGAGAGGTTCCATTGTTTAATATTACTCATTTTTCCATCTTTGTGAGTACTTTGCTTGTTAAATAAACAGGTTTTTTCCACTTTTCTCAAAGGAGATTTTTGTCTCCTGAACTGGGTGGGGAAGGGGCCACTTGAATTTGCTTTTTAAAGGGACCCCTTCGGAGATTTCCTACCTAAATTTGCCCTAAGCCAGGGCAACCTTCTTGTCTTTCACATCACGGCCTTTGCCCCAGCCTTTTTCCTACAAAGGCTAGGTGTGGTCCTGAAACATGTTATGGTGATGGATGGGTAATACTGTCTCTTCTTTTCACCTGTTGGTAATGACTGAACTTTAACCTCTGAGAAAAAGGAATGAGTAAAAGCCTCCATAAAACTGAGGAAATCCTCAAGAAAGGAAGTTACATTAGGCTTTGACAGCCACCTTAAATACTCTGCTTTTGTTACTTATTTTGTCCCATACCTTATTTCTGAAATCCAAAATGGTAATCACTGATGCTGACATAATACTTACAGGGGAGGGAATAAAACTCCCATTTCCTAGTCTGAGTGCTTAATTTTGCAGTATCTTTACTTTAGGGTTGGAAAGAACTTCCAGCTAATATTATCTTCCATGCAGGACGTTGGCTGCAAGGATATGACCTTTTGCCACATCATTAGTCTTGAGAAATAGTCTGTCTTTAAAATTGCCATAGGTGAGTGTTCGGCATCTTCTACCATGCACAGAGGCTCTTCAGGCAGGAGATACGCAGCAATTATTTACTGGCTCATGCAGAGAGCCTAGCCAGTTAGGCAATTTACTGTGGATTAATGTGCTTACCAGCTCAAGGAGTCCCTGCTGGCCTGGAAGGTATAAGGTAGGAAAATACCAGCCTCCTTTGATCTTCGAGTGGATTGATTCTTGATCTTGCTGAGTCAACATATTCCAGCTCCACTTTTTTCTCACCTTTTATGCCTCTTTGAGTCAGTATTTTTCTCTTGAATTAAATTAGTGTCTCATCAATTACACTCTTTTTCTTACCTTTTGTGGCTTACAGCAATGAGAGAATCCTCTTATAAGGTACCAGTTTATTTTTGGAGGAGCTCAGCCCAAGCTCACACTGGATTTTTGGGTTGTAAAAGAGTAGAATTCTTGGTTTGGTGATCTTGGGACTGCGTGCTTGTTTACTCTGGACCAGTGTATTTGAAACTATTAGATATGAACTCAAAATAAACATGACTTTGTTGCCTACAGCCAGTGAAGTGAAGGAAAGGGTTGTGGGTCTTCTTCCATTTCCAAAACTTTCATTAGTCAAATCGACAGTGTTATCCTGCTCAAGTCATCTCTTTCTTAATTATGTACTGTTATAGGTGAATGTATTTGTTAGTGAAATGAAGTCTTTTTCATGAAAGAGGTAAGAACATTGCCATAATAATTTAAAGTAATGAAACAGATTTTAAATTTAATCTTCAAGGTATCAAACATGTGACTACAACTATTCATGAACTGCATTTTGTTGTTGGGAATTCAGGAAGTTGTGTGTGGTGGTGGTAGAGAAGGAAGAAAGTAGACTTTACATGCTGCATGCATATGTTATTTTATTCTGCAAATGAACAGAGGAGGACAACACTGTGTACTATGTAGTGTTTCTAAAGCTCTCTGAAAAGCCTGACATTCTATTGATGAAGACAATTCAAAGATCAAATTGCTAAGACATTTTATACCCCCAGCTCTCCCATTGTTTAAGATTCGTGTTTTGGGCTGTGGTACTTCTGTGTGTTTTCTGTTTTGGTCAAGTCAAGAGTAGTTTGTGTCCAGCTCATCTGCTGCTGCATACGTCTGAAGCCTGTATATGTAGCTTGTAAAGCATGTTAGTATTAAAGTATTTCACTGATACTGGAAATAGCACTGATAGCTTTAAATCAGCATTTCATTGCATTAGCTTAAGCTGTTAATATTATGATGGGCTTGTGAAAAGCACACATGGTAGTTCTAAATGTACATACTGCCTAAACATTGCTCATTTACTGTATTTTGTTTCACTTCTTGTGTCCTGATTATATTTTGATTGCAAATATACATGAGCAAAGATTTGCTCAGCAATTCCTGAAGAATGCCAAGTCATCTTTGGCTGAGTTATTTGTAATGTATTAAGAGTAGTTTGCACATCATAGTTTCTTCTCTCATACTTTTTCTTTTTGCATTCTGTTACGTTTACTGTCATGATGCTGACATCCTTACCTTGTTTATGGGTCAGTGATTCCTTATAGACTACATCCTGGATTTTGCTAACCGAGATGGCTGTCAGCAGTGTTGTTTACTCAGTTGGGAAGACATTTTAATTGGGAAGGTATCTTTTGCAGAGTGAAGCTTATCATTCATATTTTGTGCAGTTTGCTCATGGAATGGAGGAAATGAGCGAACTCCTGCATAATTTGTGGCAATGATAGCTATATTCTTGAAGAGATTCTGAAGTGATCTGGACATGATCCTGGGCAACCAGCTCAAGGTGAACCTGGCTGAGCTGTTGGAGTTGGATAAGATGACCTCCAGAAGCCCCTTTCCCCCTCAACCTTTCTGTCATTCTGTGATGAGGACTGTGTTCTCATCTGACATGCAGATACCTGCTTTCCATATTCATAGATGTACTGAGTAGTGTGAGACTTGCATTGCTTGTTTTTTTTTGGATAGGGAGTTAGTAATCTAGTGTTTTTCTGCCTTTTTGAAAAGGACAAAAACCAACATCCAGTTATCTGTCTCCTGAATCAAAATTGCGTATTTTATTAGCAGTGGGGATTATTGTCATGTGGAAAATTATTAAAAGCACCTGGAAGGCTAAATAATTTGCCATATAATTGTCTTTTATCCTCTGCGTTACTGACAAGATTAAAGAACTTTGGGAGTAATGAGAGAGAGTTTCGCTCTGTGGAAACAGTGCAGATTAGACTGTACGTCATGATTTCCAGGTATTTTGTTGCTCTATCTTCAGTTACTGATTTGGCTGATTTGCTAAGTGGAGCGGTATAAAGCTTTGGTGTTCTTTCCTTCTGACGAGTCCCAGCAGTAATGAATGGGAGAAGAACTTATATTTCTGTTTTAATTAATGCCACATTACTGTTAAGTCTATCCACACTGCAATCTATGTCATTTTAGATGAAAACCTTTTGAATCATAGCATATGTGCTATATGTCTGTATGTGTGTGTTTATATCTACCCCCTGAAACAAGGACAACTCTGTTTAACAGCAGAACATTGCCTGCAGCTCCTGTCCTGTCAGAGCTTTTTCTCACGACATGTCACGTAACACCTTCTGGAAACTATTGATATTCAGAGACTGAGTTCAAGCTAAATTTTTTTTTGTTCCTGTTGTTGCCCTGTAATTCATCCAGTTTCTGCAGAGCAGGACTACATTTTAAACTGCTGCCACGTAGAGGCAAGGGAGTGATCCTGCCAATCTTACATTGCAGGGATCTGTGCCTTTCAGACAAATCTGGTGCTGCTGCTGTGCCACAGCGAGGTGAATCGAGTAGCGCTGGTGCTGTGTGAGCCAGGAGGGCTGTGCATTGTGGTGTGCTGGTGGTGACAGGAACAAGTCAGGAGAAATTGTTCTGGGCCTGTGTTTGGACAGAGCTGCACACCCCTAGTAGTGTTGATTCCCCATAATGAAGAGCTTGTCTCACTTTCCTATGGGAGATCCCAGGATAGTCCCCCTTCTCTTTCTCTTCAAGCTCTGCCATACAACATTTCAGTGTGGGGTTTATTATGGCACCATGCATGTTGAGTACTATTCTGATTTTAACCATATTGATAGACAGGTGTCAGTTTACCATATAGACATATGGTAACAATTATTGGTACAGGAGGAAGATAAATCTGAGCAATGTGTGTGAACTTCCAATCAGATATTTAAAGCAGTGTTGCTTCTGGGATGTGCAAGGCAGCTTTGGCTGGATGATTTAAATAGCATTATGGAAATGTGGTAGCTTGAGTTGACAGAACATCTGTGTGAGGGTAGTCACTTCCTTAGGGCTCTGTAGGACCTGCCAGAGGGTTTCCCATGCAGAGAAGCCTGGTACCATCTGCTTACCTGAACGTTTGCCATCTCTGAGTCTGCATTATATGCTACTTTTACTTTGTAACAGCCATTCTCACTTTGTGTTTTTCTGCTGTCAACTTATTTGGTATTTGAACAATTAAGAACTTTCAGACTAAGACCATACTAATAACATTGCTGATGTTTTAAATTGGCAACTTTTTCCATCTGTTTTTCTTCTATTGGTGAGAGTTTTGGTGCTTACTGCTGGAGATCAGGCTACCAAGGAGACTCAGAGTGTAAGAGGAGGGAGCTATCTTATTTACTGAGATATCCCTTTTGAACACAGATGTCAGGAAGAGGGTATTCCTTCACTTAATATAGTTCTCATTTTCCCGGTATAGGGAGTGGGAGAAGGGAAGGAAATACCTGATTAGGAATGAGAACCTGGAGGGGAGGGGTGAGATTGAGCCAGGGCTAGCAGAGGACCTTGGTGGTGGTGAGGAGCAGCAGTTTATTTCTTTGAAAGCTGGAGATGGAAACTGCACTTGGAGCAAAATAGACAAGGGTACGATAACTCTGCAATAGTGCTTTTTGGTTTCCTTCCCTTTTTTAAGTAAAAAAAGATTATTGTTCCAGGTGTAAAGAGGCAAGCATTGGCTGATGGAGATCCCAAGGCCTCTGATTAGTCTGTGGTGAGAGGAGGAAGTTGGTAGTCAGGAAGACATAAATAAAATTTAGGATGGTAGGGAGTGTCTCTTGCTGATGGAAGAAGTGGTATCAGTGGGGTAAACTAGAGAAGAGGAAACTGTATGGCTGAGTGATGGAACAGATAAAAGTGATAGTAGGGAGTAGCCATGGATAGTAGTGGTTAATAGCAATGCAAATTTGTGTGCAGAAAACACGCTACTTGTACCTTGGGCTTTGGTTTAACACCCCTGAACATGCAGGTCTAAAACACTTTGAAGCTCATTTCCTGTTCTGCTGTGTCTCCAGACATTTAATCTTGACTATATTCTAGCCCCAACATCAGTTGTTTGGGCAGTCAGCCAGTTAGGAGACCTGATTTGGCCTGAAATGATCTATAATTTTTCAGCTGGCTCAGCTCACCACTGGCTGCATGGCTTGTTGCCCGGTCTCCTGAGTACCAGCATAAGGAGTAAGTGAGCTTGCTTTTACAGGGGCACTAAAACCCCAAGAAAAGAATGATTTGCACAGAGATGGTGACCAATATAAGGAATATAGGGTTATAACATCCTTTATCTGTAAACCAATATTTCAGCTGTTACAGCTGATCATTCTAGTAATGCTGCAGTCATACACAATCAGTCTTTAACCTACTAAATCAGCAGCATGTATGGACATCCAAGCATTCTTATGTGCCAGTTGACTTGTTTCTACAGAAGTGCTAGTTTTGTAGCCATAGGTGACTGGCTGTGACAATGCCCTGACAAATGTTCTGGCCTTTATCTGGCTGCTGATCAGCAGGGGGGACCCATGCTGATGGTGTGCAGCTCTTACTTACCCAGGGATATCTTCTTGTCACACAGGTTAACTTCTCAATCTCGGTTATGCAGTTAAGGCACTGTTGTCACTTTTCCAGCTGGAAGTTTGGTCTGCAGATGGGTCCCCTCTGAGTCTGTCAGACAAGAGCTTCCCAAAGCTTACCCTGCCAGGGCTGGTGCACACAGTTGTGATCTGTGCTCTAGGTGTTGTTTCGGTAGTCCAATTGTGTTTTATCTCACCGTGTTTTTATCCAATAGTCCTCAATTTCCAGCAGATCCTTGCCTTATTGCTGTTGGGACCTTTCACTTGTCAGTAGCTAGATATTAATCAGCTTAAATATAATGTGCAACTGTAACTGGAGTCTCTCTTATTTTTTTGCTGCTAGCTGATATGTATGAAACCCTGTCAAGGTATTTTCTCTTCCTCTGTTGTTTGCATAGATAGAGGATGACAGCCTCCTGCTACTAGCTCAAATGGTGGACTCTCTTAATGATGAAAAGCTCCAGGATTTCTGTTTTGAAACACAAGAATACTGAAATGATTGTCATAATTTTTAGTTACTGCTGCTGCTTAATTTTTTTAAAAAACAGTTACCCCCAACCACAATTCTATATGACAAATGTCTTTTGTCAGCCTATTTTCTGTTGTCTCAGGTTCTGTTCTTAAGGTTGCTTACTTGATACTTCTAGAAGTCAGTAAGATATTGCTGCTCACATTTGGTGTCTAACTTTTTCTGGTTGTTATTTGAAACTAAATAAAATTTTCAAACCCGGTTCTTAACAAAATAATAAAAAAAAGGGGTTGATAGAGGTGTTTGCTTGTTAACTGTGTTGCTTAAAAGGTTTTCTTGGTCTGTATTATGGTTTGCTTGGTTTGCTTTTATCCAAAACCTGAGTAGACCGGGGATTTTCTTTTTCTGCTGTTCTTTCTGTTGTTCATCCTGGAATCACACATTTAGTGTGGGGTTTTTTTGGACAAATTCTTTTCAAGTATGTCCCCTCTCATTCTTTCATTTTAGAGCAAGCTTATGTCTGTGTAGAATGTCACAGAAGCATCTGTCCTGCCACATGTGGAGAATGAGGCTGTCCTGCTGTATTAAGTATTTAAAGTGTTTGTATTAAGCACCTCTCATTGCAAGGAATTAATGCAACTTTCACTGTGATAATCTTACACAGTGATTGCAGCAAGCTTTTGATACTTGCTGGATGAAAGTTTTCAAGCTATTATCCTATGAAGGTAACAGGCAAAGTCCTGTTTCTCTTTTGCTAAAGATTTTCATATATTGCTGTTTCTGTATGTCAGGTGAAATGTTTGAAAAATCTTTGTAGATGATTATGCAAGCAAATATCATTCTCTTATTTGGGCTGAACAACCTGAACAAGGGCGTGTGCACATCAATAGATGTGCTAAAAAATCCTTTGCTTTAACATGTCCATATGCAGAAGCAAAAGAATTTTTTTTTAACTGACTAAAGCTCCTACTCAGAACTTCAGTTTCTGGAGGCTGTTATTTGGGTCCTTTCCATTACTCCTGGAGATTTTCTGCCATGCTTCCAGAAACTTTTTCTTTTCCTCTGGTAGTGCCACGTGAAAGGAGAGATTTGTAATTCTGGGAAGATCAGAAAAGGAGGGAGGGCAAGATACTGTGTATAATGCACGTGTATGATTGCAGTTCTTTTGTTGTCACTTTGTTCTTGGATTTGTCCCCATATCCTCCCCAACTTCCTGTACAAATCTGAGATTTTGAGCCCAGCATCCTGTCTTAGCACAATGTGGGTGGTACAGAGGGTAAAGGAGTAGCAAGTGAGTACTGTAATACTGAACATGAAATTCAAGCTTCTGTAGAGCATACACTGAAACAGTTGCTGGTGGTGTCCAAAATGGAACCCATGATTCATTTTCCTTAGGTAAAAAATATTTAAGAATTATGTTTCTGAAAAATCAAAAACTTCTCATTCCAAAGAATATCAGAATGTTTTATAGAACAGTTGTTGGACATGCAGCTTGTGGGTCTGCATGTGCTTAAAAGGGTGAAAATTAAGGTGTAGCAGAAACCAGTGATATTCTTGGGTTTTAGGTGTTTGAATCTATATTTTTTTAAATCTAAAATTAGCTTAGTCTAGCTAATTGTAGGATTCTGTTTAATGTTGGGTAGCTAAGCTAGCAACTTTTTGCCAGAAAAACGTCTTTCAGAGCAGCTTTGTTTATCATAGTGAAAAATTTGAGCTTACAAATACTCAGTTTTGTATAGAATAAAGAAAAATATGTAATGCTTGTGAAGGTTGTAGCATGGTGACCTCTGTGAAAGATGAGCTTTGAGTGATGTGGAAAATACAGTAATGCTTTGGACTCTGCAGCAGCTTCTGTGATGTATGCCAATTCATGGAATATACCACTCTTATTTGCCTTTATGGCTTGTGTTGATGGGTTTAAATCTTTGGGGTTTTTTTTTTCCTATTGGAAACTTAGTTTTGTGCAATAGTAGTAGACTAGAAATAATAGTTAAGAGCTTAATGCTGTATGTGGGAGTACTCCAGTTCCTTTTAGCTCTGCTTGAGCATATGTTTCAGTGTCTGATCTGTGCCATCAATGGGACTGCCTTGTCCTATATGTAAATGTGCTGATTTATAAAAATTCCTTCTTTAATAGGCAGCAGAAATGATGCACATTGGTCTTGCAGGAGAACTCAGTTCATTACTTCTTCAGTGTTACAGGAACAGCTGTGTATTATTCTGCCTTCATCAAACTGTTCTTTGTGTCAATAAATAATATAGTATGCAAGATGTTGGTCCATGCTGTCTTGGACTTGACTGTAGTGAGTAGAGTGTAAATACACTGCTATATACATGTTTAAATTTGTATAGCAGCAGTGTTCCTAGTGACTTAGAGTGGTTTGTAGTAGAAGATAGTGTTGTTTGACATTGTTGATTGTAATGGGCTTCTGAAATGAATCCTAAATTAAAATAATCCTACTGGTTTGTGGATTGAAACCCACATCAAAATCTTCCATTTCCAAATGGAGATTTGCGAACTTTTTATCCTGCCCAATTCTCTTGTTCAAGTATTGATTCCTTTTTCTGTTTCTTATTTCCATAGCCTATATGTATTTTTTGCTCACATTTCTTGTAAAGTTCTTTTTATTACTTTTAAAAAATAAAGTCTGTGTCATTTTGGTATTAGTTGGAAAGGGAGATCTGATGCTCCAGTCAGTATGGTCCTAAAATACAGGAAGCTATTTCAAATAGTTTTACACAGGGCAAGGTACCACCATTCTTTTCATTCAGTTTTCTTGAGGAAACAGGAAAAGATCCTGAATTTCCTGAACTTTTAGTAGACTTTTCAGAGTACTTTTTTAGGCATAAGATTGATTCCTAAAAGATACTTTTTCTCTCTATATTAGCATTGTAAGTGCTTTGACAGATTTAAAACCTTGTTCTGCAGAGGCTTAATATTCTGCACAGAAGTAATTAGTTGCAGATGTTAACTCAGGTTCCTTTAATCATCAAAAAATCTAAAATAATGCTTATTTTTGATTGTGTTAGTGCCTTGAGGCAAATGTAGTTGTATTCTCTTTTACACTGGAGGAGCAGAAGAGATACAAAAGAGGTGTTTGATAGAGCTGTAGTGATTGAGAACTCTACACTGTTGAACTTTGTGCAACTGTTGCTTTTTCTAATGAAGTGGTTTTGTACCTGAATGACATTAAGACACTGAAAACTGAATCAGTTTGCTTATATCTAGTTGAAAACGTGTAATTTTGTTTGCTCACCACTAGTGACAGTTGCATTCATTGCTGTTGTAGTCTTAAAAAGTATTATTTTTCTTCCTGAAATAGATCTGATTCTTCTGAAAATCTGTTTCAGCTGATACTGTAACTACAAAACAAAGAAGTTTCATGTAAGCTTAAAATGTTTACACAGTCTCTAGTGACCCTTCTGAGCATTGACAAATGCCTGGCTGCTCATGTAAGTGCAAGTGTAGGAGTGTTTGTAGAAAACAACTACTTTTCTTCCCTAGTAAAACTTGAGCTGACTGTACCAGCTATAGTAGTGCTTCCTGGGCTTGGCACCCTCATCCTTTTTTAAGTTGGTTTTTGGAATTACATGGCTGCTGTAGGCAGAGGTGAGGAACAAGTGTCTTTGCTAATGGTCACACCACTTCACAGATTCTCAAAATAAGTTTTATCAATTCTGTTCGTGTAAATATTCATAACAATGGAGGCAAAGAATTCCCAAAGGATGATCCCCTACCTGCATATCTTTTTTTTTCCCTTCAAAGGCTATACATGTTCCACATTTGATAGTGTTAGCTATACTGTTTTGTTCTTGACTGGAAGGTATGTTTTGTTCTTTTTATTATGGTTGTAAAGAAACCCAATGAGTTATCTTTAATGTTAACGTTCTTTATTAATAAATTATTAGCATATGAAGATTCATGAAGGTCCTGGCTATGTTCCAAAATACTATACAAGATCCAAGGAATACTCAGTGTCTTTTCATTTTGTAGAGGACTTCATGCATAAGGCATGTGCTTCAACTCTGCACTCCCTTCTGCAAGTTCTATGTGCCCATTCAGTCTGTGTTTTTCAAATTCTCTCTAAATATATTTCCCCCAGGATTTTGCTTGTCCTCATTCTAGAGCTGTTTCCAAGGTCCATACCTAAATTACAAGACAAAGGAAAATAATTAGGTAGGGACAGTAAAGAAGTGTAAAGGAAACAACCAGAAGTGGCCTCTTATGACCAGCACAGAAATTAGTGAATTTAACATACTGGAATTTACCTACTACTGGAAGTAGACAAGTTTTCTGAGTGTTTCTAAAAAAATGCATATAATGAATTGCAGTTGCATGGGAAAAATGCAGAAAGGCAGTGTAAGGATGTCAATAGTTAAGTGGTTTGTCTTCCTGGTGGAATTGCTTGATGAAAGGGCACGATCAAGTTCTGAGGGCTTCTAATAGTATGGGTTAAGAAAGACTGAATTTAAAATATTTGGCAACTAAGCAGATAAATTAGGTGTAGTCAGGTTCTAGAAAATGGGAAGAATGCCCAGACACTGGCAATCTGGACAATGGAGAAGTTTCCACTGCTAAACAAAAGATATGGAAAGAAGATTAAAAGTTAAGTTACAGTTTATTTGCCTTGAAGGTGACACCCAGCTATCTACAAAGAAATGTCAGGGGCTAAGGTTTTGATTTAAACAAGAGACCAGATCTGTGAGCTTCCATCACGGAGATGAGAAGTCTTGAGGGGAGTGATGAAGGTGGCTGAAAGCCCAGATTCTTGGTCTGAGACTTTGCTGCAAACAAGATCAATTAGGGGCATAGTTTCTTGCAGAGGAGTGGAAGGAAATTTTATTTGAAGAAGGTCTGCGTAGACTGCAGGAGTATTTAGGATTCAAGGGGAGTGCCTGTGTTAGTGAATTCTCTCTTCTCCCTAGCATTGTCCAAATAAGTTGAATGATTACAGTGAGGAGGACTGGTGTCCAGAGTGGTGACCATGCCCTTGTTGAAGACCAAGGAAGCAAGCTAGTGAAGCCTAAGTTGGTGCAAATAATAGTAAAGGAAGGTAGGAAGATGAAGGAGGTCACGAGGAAGTGTCACAGCAAGAGGAAAAAAAGGTAGAACTAGATGGAGAGTGATAGGAGTTGAATAAGGATTCTGTCTCATGTTCCTTCTGTTTGAGGAACAGTGCTCATGTCATATGCAAATCTACCCACTTGCTAGAAATAAATTCTATGGTCATCTTTGTATGAAAGAAACCACTCGGAATCTATCTGTTTTTTGGGGTAATTTTCTGGGTGATATCTTGCAGACTCAAATAGTACCTTGAGTTGGAAAGGTCCCATGAGGATCATCAAGTCCACTCCTGGTACTGGTGGGACTACCCCAAGAGTCACACTGTGTGCATGAGAGTCTTGTCCAAACGCTTCTTGAACTCTGTCAGGCTTGGTGCTGTGACCACTGCCCTGGGGAGTCTATTCCAGTGCCCAGCCACCCTCTCTGCGTGAAGAACCTTTTCCAATATCCAACCTAAACCTCCCATGACACAACTTCAGGCCATTTCCTGAGGTCCTGGCACTGGTCACCACAGACAAGAGATCAGTGCCTGCCCCTCCTCTTCCCCTCATGAGGAAATTGCAGACTGCAGTGAGGTCTCCTCTCAGTGTCCTCCAGGCTGAATGGACCAAGTGACCTCAGCCGCTATACGGCTTTCTCTCCAGAGGATGGTTCACCATCAGAGGATGGCTCTCCTTTGGACACTTTCTAATAGCTCAATGTCTTTCTTAAATTCTAGCACCTCGAGGTGAGGCTGCACCACTGCAGAGCAGAGTAGGACAATCCCCTCCCTTGCCCTGCTGGTGATGCTGTGCCTGATGCTTCCCAGGACAATGCTGGCCCTCCTGGCTGCCAGGGCACTGCTGACTCAGATTCAGCTTACCATTGACCAGGATTCCCAGATTCCTTTCCACAGGTTTTCTGTATATGGAAAAGTTGTTTAACAATAATTTTTTCAAGTGTATTAGGTATGTTCTCTTCTGATGTCATAATGAACTGTTATTAACTCCCTTGGGGAAGAAGGATAAGTAACAGCCTCTCCCTGTTAATGGTGGAGCTTCCCTCTTCAGCTGTCACAGACACGTACAGCTCTGGTACTCCTTCATGAGTGTATTTCTGATATCTCAGAGCAGCCCAGCAAACTGGGACAAAGTGGTAACTTTTGCGTGATGATCATGATGAAAAGCAGACAGTAGAAAAAAATAATCAAGCCTCTTTTTCTGTACATGCTTGACAGTAAAGAGTGATGCAGCCATCCATACAGGAAGGGTGATCCAGCAAGAACAAACCCAGCACAACTGCTCAGTTCTTCCAGTTTCTCCTCTTTCACACTCTAGTCATGTGAGGGGCAGTATATGTATCTCCATGCCTCTTGTATACCATGAATGTATATTCACCATATACTGAGAGAGCGTAATGGGGTTGTGATACGTGGGGATATTATAAAACTGTGTATGCTGGAAGACAGGAGTAAAGTCTTGTAGTTAATGTGTCAAATGCTTTTTAGGTGCTCTCAAACTTTTTCTTTTTTTTTTTTTTTTTAAGTTAGAGCCTGGGTTTGTTTGTTTGTTTGTTTTTTTGGTTCACTGTCTCTGAAAGTAGCCTCTAGTTGAGGAGCAAGCTTGACCAAAGGGTAAAAGTTCACAGTTTCCACACAGGAGGTTATTCCTGAATGATAGGCTTAGACAAATATTTATGTCCTCTTAACAGTTGTCTATCTGCTGAAAATCCAAATGATAATAAACTGTGTGTCCTTTTGGTATAGTAAGCCAGTGGCCTACTTTTTAGTGGCAAGAACAGTTGCTGGTGGCCTGTTTGCTTTTCTTGACTCTATTCTAATTTTTATTTCTGTTTTTTCAGTCTTGAATTGCACAAAGAAATTTGAACAAATTTTTTTGAACGAGGTTCTTTTTTGCAGTTTGCTTTCTAAAGAGCCTGTTGTGTCACAGCAGATATTCAAGACTTTTAACAAAAGTCATTGTCTTGACAAGTGAGGCTTGGTAGCTGTTCAGAAGACTTGCTACTGTGTGCATAATTAAAGCACATTAAGTTCCAGTTGGTGATTTGGGTGTCAAGTGTTATAATTTGTGGTCTTCTCTGAATGATATTTAGGCAGCTCATGGACACTTTGAGAGCATACAGTGTTCCTGCATAGGCAGCTGCAATAGCTCATTGCAGTGATTGTTCAAAAAACTTGCACCTGTTTCTAGTTTCAGATTCTAATTATTAGATCTATTTATGGTTCTTCTTGGCAGAAACAGTCTAATCACCCGTTATTTTAATAACATTGCTTGTTTTAAAGTAGCTACTGCTGTAGTTTCATGGTACTTGAACCTCTCTTCAGACTTTTGAATAAGCTTTTGGGATGACTGGAAGAAAGTAGTTTTATGTTAGGTAAGGTTTTGAAGATTTACTCAAAATACTTCAAATTTTAATAGCTTACTTATGTTGCTTGGAAGTGGGGGTGGGATACGGAAACAGTTTGACAGGTTTTGGTATACTTGTTTATGCTGGGATTCTCTCCAATCTTATATTTTTAGATTGATCCTTGTGAGGTCTCTATGAGTATTTTAATACAGTGCTCTCTGTATGTATTAAATTATTGCTTACTCTTTCCTCTGCTGGCCAGGGAGCTTGTTGGTGGCTTGAGGGACTGTCAGCTGCTCACACATAATCAGTCTTCTCATCCTCTTAACTTTATTCTGTATTTTCACTTAATTCTTGTTGCTTAAGAACTCAGAAGAAACATGTGGTGTTGTTATTCAGGGGTATGATTTTTCTTCTGTCAGGGTCTTATACTTGAATATATTTGGTAAAATATGTCTTCTGGCATGTAGAATATGACATATTGTGTAGCTCATGCTGTCCATCATTGGTAATTGCACAGAGAATGTGTCTGCAAAATAAGCTCTTGTACTGTCTCCTGTAAACTCCCTCAAATACCTGTTGACCTTTCTCTTTATCTTACTGTTTTCTTATGTTTATCTCAAAATGTCACTTCCTAGAAGAAAGGCTTTGAGCTGATCATGCAGTTAGCATTGAGATTTTTCATCTCTATTGAGTCTGTGCATTTTCTTCTGAGTGGCTGAAGGAAAGCAGACTGTGCCATTCAACTTTCTTGATTACTCTAACTGGATTATAGTGCTCTAGAAATCAACAGCTTTTGTGTGTTTATACGGTGGTTCCTGCAGTGTAGACAGATGTGAGTTCGAACCTATTTTCCAATTTGTGGCTGTTTCATGCAGTTTGAATCCAGAAACAGACGAAGTTTGTAGAGTAATGGAGCTTATATTATGGTTGTTGCATGCAGCACCTGCAACTGAAAACTTAAAAAAAAGGTAAAAGCAAAATCTTCTGGCACTTGATATTGATGGTGCAGTTGTGAAGGTGCACAAAGCACATCAGCAGTGACTCATTTCAGTGAATCAGACTCACTGTAACTACTCAAACTTTGTAATTCTTTTTCACACAGGGGGATTGTATTTGGGGATTTACAAGTTAACCATGTGTTTTACCAAACATGTTTCTATTTATTAATAAAGCAATTAGATTAATGTAAATATACATTGACCAGCTTTTTATTAAGGTCCGAGATACACTGTTACTTTTTCCCTCATAAAAATGTGTGTATTGCAAGGATGGTTGATCCTTTGCTGAAAGAATTTCATTATCTATCAGCAAAATGTTAGTGGATTTAATCAGAAAGTAAAAACTGTCACTTGCCTCCAGATACTGAGTTTTGAATATGAGGAGTGTACCTGCAAAATACATTATTCCCACACTGAAGTATTTTGATTCTTAACCATTCAGTAACATTTCAGATTTCTCGTTCTCTGTCAAGCACCTCTTTGGCTCCTTTACATCACTCTGTCTCTTGGGGAGAGCACGACTGTGGGAGTGATGTCTTGTTCTGTGACCTCATTCTCTCTAGTCACATCTTACACAGAGCCCTCTGCTAGCCTTGGGAGAACTTTCCAAAGCTTCAAATCTTCCAGCTGGTAGAAAGGTTTGTCTGCTTTTGTTATTGATATTTTGAGCATAATATTGCTGCCATGACTGAGTATGAGCAGCTTTTGCAGGAGTACAAGGAAGTTATTTTCTGATATAAGTGGGTCATAGTAGAAGCAAAAGTTATCCTAGATGGTATTACTTACTTTTCTTTTTAGAATAGTGTTTTGCTGCTTTGAAAGTTTTTTCTTTGTTTCTCAGTTAAGGGAGAGAGGCACTGATACTGTTAGATAGTATTAATGTTCTTGGATTTGACAGTCAAATTGAGGAGCTTAGTCCTTTGTTTTTTATTGTTTGGAAAAAATATGGATGTGGTGGGAATCATATTGAGAAAAGTGGCTGAAGAACTTCAGTTTGAAAGCGTTTCCATCAGTGCATCTATTAAAATGTTGCTTTGTATTCCTAGTACTGATATATTGAAGATAATAATGCTGCTATAGTTTATTTTAACTGCAAACCTAATAGCACTTTGGAAAAATGTAAGGGCTAATAAAGGACTCTTTGTGTAACAATGAGCTTTTTTAACCTAATGCTTGTTTTAAATGCCTATAACTTTTTTTGGCTTATATTAGTCATTGAGCAACTCTGTTTTTTAAAGAAGCTTGAAAAGGTGGTGCTTTATTGAGAGTCTGATGTGTGTCTTTCTGACGCCTTGAAGTATTTTAGGATTGGAATGGGCCATTTTTGTCTGCTGTTAGAATAACTTCTTGTTTAAACCAAGCTTTAGAACAGTATTCTTCATTCTGTGTGCAAATCTTAAAACCTTAACTGATCATTAAAGATTACACTGGGATACTGCTTAAAACCAAGATGGTGTAGGTCTTGTTGAGCGTGAATTGCAAAGTCATGTTTTACCAAAAGCTCTCATGCTCCTAAATGGCTTTGTAATTAATTCTGCTTTTAGGGATTGATGATTTAAGGACTGTGCTGATTGGAGCAGTGAGTTGTGAGTTGAAGGGAAAACATGCTGTGGTGGGGGTTGTTAATAAGTGAAGTGGCTGTGATTTTTTTTTTTTTTTTTGGTTGTGGTTACATGAGATCTTGTCAAGTTTTGTATGATTTATTTGTTGTGGAGAAAGTGAAGAAGAGCCCTTCTGATTTCTTAAAAGAAATATTACTGAATTATTGCTAGATGTACCTCTGCACACATCCTGTCATTGAAGTACAACTCTGTGAATTCTTGAGTGGACAAGCAAAGGTGCTACAACAATCTAAAAAATTCCTATGATAAATTTTTCCACGATAGGGTTGTGGACGTGTGTGATGTTCTTTTGGGGTTTCTGGCAAAAATAATGTAGGATTGTGCACTAACATAAATCAATAAACTTGTCTGAATCATTAGAATTGCTTAGAGAAAACCAACTTAGGATGTGGCTTCTGTTGAAGCAGCAGTTTGTTTGTAAGCAATATCTTTTTAGTAATGAGATGCTGACTAGCATTTGTGTCTCTAGAGAAGAAGAGGAACGTCTGAGAAATAAGATCCGAGCAGATCATGAAAAGGCTCTGGAAGAGGCTAAAGAGAAATTGAAGAAATCACGGGATGAGATTCAAGCTGAGATTCAGACAGAAAAGAACAAAGTAGTGCAAGAATTGAAAAAGAAAGACAGCAAGCCACTGCCCCCTGTTCCTTTACCAAACCTGATAGGGATAAACAGCGGAGAACCAGCAGACCCGGATATCCGAGAGAAGAGGAACAAGGTTAAAGAGGTAAACATGATTGATGATGATGATGTGGTCCTACCTGTTCTTGTGTCTGACAGCAGTTATTTATATGCCATTTAGTTGCTATGATTTATATTAAAAAAGAAAACCAGATCTACAGGTCATTTAGTAAAATGAAAGTGCACAAGTATTAACAAGCATCAGCATTATTGCGTGGTTTTTTTTCTGGTGGTGGAGTGTTAATATTTCACTGGATAACAACTTAAAAATTATTTTAAGGAATTTCTTCACCTTAGTGGTATGGGTTCAAAGTGTGTTTGTCATTAACACATGGAACAGTAACAAGAACATCTTTAAAGTAGAGCATGACTTTGAGTTTCCTTTCAAAGAATGGGATATGTTACTGTGTCACAAGATATTTTTAGATGTTAAAACATTAGATCGAAAATATAAGGAAAAAGAAAACCTGCTGTTAATATTTGCAGATTACCAAATTATCACATACTTTTCAAAATACATTTTAAATAGGTCTAAAAAAATTGAGTAAATTTAAGTGGATTGATTGTTTTACAGGTAAATGAGGCAAACTAAGATCTTTTCTTAGTTTTTTGGTTCTGTGGCAATTTATGCTGTGGGAATTGCTGTTTGTGGTCTTATCCTCTCCACTACTGTGAGATTAATTGCCCCTTTTTGTCCTGACAATGCCAATTTACTGTTGCCAGACATTTCTTTGAGTCTGTGCTTCTAACTAGTATGGCAGAAACCTTGTACAGCTGTACTGTTCTTTTTTTTTCCTGGACTCTGATTAGTTTTATGCCAAAAAATCGGTTTGGCAAAGCAGGAATGGTTCAGGGCAGATGTAGACAAGCACAGACTCTGTTACTAATGAATGTTCAGGACAATAGCACTTAATATTTACATCAGCTAAATCTATTTTTAAATTGTAATCTGAGTTTAGTTAGCTTATAAAACCGAAATCGGTCATACACCTGTCATTGTCATAGGAAGGAGTTCTAGCTGAATTATGTGCCATTCTGTGGGTAGATCACCTATTCTGTGGGTACATCTCCCAAGCTGGAATTTTACTTTGAATATTAATGATGGCTAGATGGAATCCATTCTTACCAAGTAATGAACAACTGCTTGTTATACATGAGTGATGCAGTGTGGAGCTGTATCAGTATTTGCTGTAGTTACTCCATATAAAGCCCTGTCACAGTCTGAATATCTGAAATGGCAAATCCTTCTCTGGAAGATGTGCCTATTAATGATTACTGCAGAAGTACTTTTGCCTAGGAAGTTGTGGCTGGAATACTGGACCTCCTTGACCCTGCTTGGTTGGGGCTGCTTCCTGAAGGACAGCATTGGATTGTGGATTTGAAAGGGCTCTTTGGATTTGTCTGCAAACATTTTCACTGAGAGTATATAGAGCATTTTGCTCTCCTAAATGTTTTCGTAGTGAGAACATTGAATGGCATGGTTGTCAACACTTCTTAATTTTTACTGCAGATTACTGTAGCAAAATACCTTTGAGATGGATTTAATGTGTAGAATAAAATTGGGTTTACCAAGTAATGCAAAATTACTGAGCACAGCTAACATTGAAGAACTAGCTGGAAGAAATAATCAACCAAAATTCTTATAGACCAAGTCTGGAATTGGAAGGGAGGTTGAAAATTAGTATTTGCATTTCTGAGGTTGTTTGGTAAGAATGTAGACTGAGAGACGATAAGCTCTAGGCTAGTATAGAATGGCAATTTTCTTGGTCATGAAAAAGTAGTAAAATTTGGACCAATCTTGCTGGTCTAAACCTGAAGGTATAGCAAATTGTAAGGAATTCAAGGTAGTTTGTGAGTAAGAATCACCAGGTGGTGATCCTTAGCTGCAGTTGCCACACACCTTGTGCTGTGAAAGGCTTACACCTATTTTTTGATGATCAGCCTACGTGTGAGTCACACTGACAAGCTGTTTTTCTATTGCATAACTTGTTGATGACTACTATTATGGTTTCTGAAGTGTAGCTTTTCATTACCTGACCATAGGTTTTTGTGGGACTATGTTTTAAGTGGGTAAGTCCTTCAGTTAGGATAATAATGCCTTTGTCTGGAGCAGTTTTCACTTGTGTACACACTGTGCTTGTAACAGCCCAGGATCACGGGAGCATGACTGGAAATTCTTTGTTATATGAATTGCCTTCATTGACTCAGTCATGTTAATACTGTAGCTACCAGGTGATCTAGAATTTTTAATTTTTGTTTCATGCAAGGCAGGAGATTGTCACTTCTACAGCTAGATGTGTGAAGGCATAGAACACTGGAGTGGGAGGTCTGCTAGGGAGAATGGACAAATGGTAATGCTGAGGAGCCATTGATGGAACAATGTGGCTGAGATAAAACATGTGTCAAATGAATAATATTTTGTCTGAAACAAAATGTTTTTGACAGCATCAGATGTCTCAGAGAAGTCTGCAACAATTTCAGAGATGTGAAGTGCATTGTGAAATATGTTCACTGAGGCCCTCCCTCACTGTTTTATGTAACCAGTGTAGACTAATACAAATAGTCTTTGTAGATAGAGACTTAGCAGAAAAAAAAAAGTTAATTTTTGACGTGTGAGACATTATGATTGCCTGGATTGAGGCCTGAAAAACAGTCCAGGGAAGCTACTGGCTCTTTGGAGGCTACATATCTAGCTTCAGAATTCCTGGTGGTCTCAAGAAAGCATTTGACCTGCTTTGGTTTACTGTGAATTGTCCTGATACATATTTGAGGAACTTCACTCTCAAAGAACAGCTTTATACTGTTCAGATTCATAAAATGAATATTGTTATACAGCCTATTTTACCTCCTATCAAATGGTGAAAAACTGTGTGGAATTGAGTGGAATGGTGGGGGCTGTTTGTAGCATTTTGGAGAAAAGCTGGAAAACTTTCAAATGAGGATCCAGTTTCTATTATTTTTGCAGAAAATATATTACCAGTTTTTCGTTCCAAATAGCGACTTGATGAAGGCTGTTTTTTAACATTTCTGTCTAAGAAGTGGTCTGGCAGTAGTTTAATATTTTAAAAAGGCATATTTTGATTTTAGAAAACAGTGCAAATAAAAGTAAAAAAGAATTTGTGTAATGCTCTTAAGAGAGCTTTGGAAATTATTTGAAAGCTTTATATAATAGGAATGTTTCCTGAGCATGGAGAGGGAGGCTTCTTAAGGTCATGGAATACGACTGGAAGCAGAATCTGCATCTTACTAGTTTTGTTTTTGTGTGTCATTTGATTCTGATAATTATATTTAGTGTTACATTGCATTCTCAAGTTTAATTTACAAAATTGTATCATCTGTCTATATTCCTCTAAGAAGCTGTTAATTATTTCAATAAGGAGCATTTATGAGCTGGCTGATTATTTTAGATGCAGAGTGACAACTCTGAGAAGTAAAGGTTTTCCACTTGCTTACCATACGTGCTTTATAGCACTTCTCTGGCAACTTAGCTTGCTCTTCAGGCTTTTAAAAGATGCTGTGGTGTTTAATTATCTGGTACTTTAGGAACAAACCCACTGAAAATTCTTCTTGGTGCTACACTTTGGTTTTGTTTTCATATTTTGGCTTTTTGTACTATGTAAAATAAAAATATTGAAGATAGAAAAATCTTGGGTTTTTTGAGATCGTAAGTGAAACTTGTATAATTTTACAGCAATGCTTTAACGTGTGTCTTTTCATTGTGATCAATGCAGGGAAATGAAGAACAAATTCTGTCTTTTGGAAATCATTGCCTTCCTTTCCAAGTTAAATTTGCTATAAATTGTTGAGCACTTGGAATTTTGGCACTTAATTTCCATTACTGTGTTCTTTAAAGGTGTTCAGAGTATTTTTTTTTCCTTTCAGCTTTAATGTAGTCATTACATAGTGCTCTGTGGTCTATAGTGAGTTTTGTTTCTCTGGGAAGGTAAATTTTACCCAGTCAAATAAGGAAAATTTTGTAATTCTTTTCACTCTATTCAGGGTTCATGTTTTCTTTAATTTTAGCCTAAGATGTCACAGTATTATCTCACTGCCAGCACTCATTTAGGATACTTGTTAAAATAGTGTATTTCATCCAATAATGGTCCTAATCCTATGCAGGTCATCCCTCCTCTCTACTCAGCACTGGTGAGGCCACACCTGGAGTCCTTTGTTCAGTTTTGGACTCCCCAGTATGAAACAGACACAAGCATATTGGAGAGGGTCTGGTGAGAGACCACAAAGATGCTTCAGGGACTGGAGCATCTCTCATCTGAGCAAAGGATGAGGCAGCTGGGCTGGAAAGAGAGGGACTCTTACAAAATACCTGGAGGGAGGATGTGAGGAAGACATAGCCAGGCTCTTTTCAGTGATTCCCAGTGGTGGGCACAAACTGAAACAGAGGAAGCTCCATCTGAACATCATAAAACATTGTTTATTGTGAGGATGACCAAGCACCTGGAGCTGGTTGCCTACAGAGATTGTGGAGTCTCCTTCCTTGGAAATACTCAAAATGACTGGGAATGGATATGGACAGCCTGTTTCAAATTGCCCTACTTGAGCACGAAGGTGGGACCAGATACCCTCCAGAGGTCCCTTCCAACCTCAGCTCTTCGGAGGTAGGATGATGTTTGTTGACTAAGCCTGTCAGCTGGAAGACACCTTCTCCAAAATGTTACACCAGTGCACATGGTAAACTTAACAGCTAAATAATAATGCTGTAGGTTTCAGATAGGAAATCTGAGTTCTCTGGAGCTTCTGTTCTGTTACTTGTTCTGTATTTGTTGTGATATGCAGTTGTGTAATTACACAGTGCTAATTTTAAATACATTTTTTAAAAATTGAGCTCAGAGGAGGTGTGGTGTCCACTGAGGTAAGGTAGAGTTATGAAGTGACTGAAGCTGCTGACTGTACTGATGCCTTCAGTTCTAGCTTTCATATTTTTCAGATTCTGTTCTGCCTAGGTGTATAGCTCTGAGCCTTGTGTTAAGTGTTATAAGCTCTCTTCACAGGTTAGGTAGACAAAACAAATCCTTTTCCTGCTGGAGACCAAGGATTACCTTTACAAGTTTCAGGCCCAAAAAAGCATAAACAATGGAGGGCTGAGGGGAGAGAACAAGGAAGGTGGAACTTCATAACCTGAAGCTGTCATTGGATGATTAACCCCAATATGCAAATGGACCAAAACTTGTAAAAGTGTGAAACCTCATGACTGGTCATCCGTTTGTGACTATTTTGGGTCCATCTTGGGAGTAACCGTGGCCAGGTTCTTGTGCTGCCCAAGGTGTACCCTTAAAAGGCCTTTGAATAGATACCTACTTTATTCTCTAGCTCTGTCTAGTCTCTGTTCCAGGTCAGCCTTCTCAAGACATCAGTTCCATTCTTGTGCAGTTCAAAAGCTCTTATGTTTAATGAGATGGAATGGCAAGGTGATACCTTTCTGATAAGCTGTTCTCAACACAGCAAAATTCTGGTTCTGTTCCTGCATGTCACAGTTTTCTGGTATAAAAAACCAAAAAAACAAAGGTGGAGAAGGCATTTAAGCAAAAGTTGTTGTGAAATGGACATCCAGGAAGTAGAGGCACCACAGTTAAAGGTCACTGAATAATAGAACAGTTTGGGTTGGAAGGGACCTTTAAAGGTCATCTAGTCCAAGTTGAAGTTTATTTGTGACATATGACACCTGTAGAAAGAGTTAAGTTTGGATGCTTTGCAGAAGTGAGGAACAAATCTGTCCAGGAAGCTGGGAATGTTCTGACTTAAATTCTTTTGCCAGTGAACTTCCCTCAGCAAAACTTGCCATTTATCCTCTTTTAAAATTAGAGTTGTAATATATTGCCTGTTTGAAGGGAAGGTAGGAAGTTAATTTATTTAATATCAGTGGAGGGAATGTCAGAAGTACTCACAGATATTGTGCCAAGAAGCAAAGTAATTAAAATGTATTTTCATCATGGTCTCTGGATGATACTCAAGAAGCTGCTAATACTGTTGAGAAATAACAGGCTGTTTTATAAGCAGCAAAACTAGTGGTTTCCTGTGGATTTTTGACCTACATGCCCTTATACCACCCTCTGCTCATCGTGCACCTGTTGCTGTGAATATCCTCTTAACTTCCTGTTTGACTGCAGGAATTGCAGTGTGTTCTGTGCCTTCTTTAGAGCTACTGGTGTGCTAAATGCTGCTCCCCTGAATGAATAAAGGGTTGAATTATAACTGCCTTTGTCTCTGTCAGGGCACCAATTTGTGCCTGTTTGCTATATTGAGCCACAGGTATTTTTTCTTTTCCTCAGCACAAAAAGTAGAGTATTTGGTTCCTCCAGCTCTTTAAAATCAAGTGTGAAATTAGAAAATGGATTAAAAGGCTACTGTTAATGTATGTGTCAAATGATGGATGTATAGACAGCAAGATTTCATAAGCCTCATTCTTTTAAGGAATTGGGCTAAAAATAGTAAGTATCCCTTTACCTGAGTTCTGTTTTGTGTGGTTTTTGAGAAAAGACCTGTGTAGAAGAAAGAATTACTTAATCATCCAGAGATCTTTTCATGCTGCCTAAGTCCTCTTTTCATAGTTGCTATTCATACAAGTTTCAATGCTAATCTCATTTATTGTTTCTAATTGCAGTGTTTCTGATCTCGCCAAATAGGCTGCCTTCTGTGACTAGGGGACCTTTTTTCAATATCTAAAACCAATTTAGAACAATTTCATTATTGCTGACACTTTAGAGTCTTTGTTTCCTTGGTCAAATTTACTTGGACTTCCAGTTGGTTGCGACATCAGTTTGTAATAATCCATGCCTGTTAAGGGTTTTGCACTGTATTTTGTAGCTCACTGCACCTGACTTATATTCCTTCAGTTGCTTCCTGAAACTGAAGGACGTAAGTATCATGACCCAACTTTTTCAGTATTTAAGGTAACTCCCTACAGTGTGAATATTTGTATAAAATCCGTACACACACATTTTATATGTGTGTGCATATAAAAATCTCTTTGTATCTATATATGTGTACACACACACACATTGTTTATTAGTTGGTTTTGTTTGCACACCATTTGGATTCTTTGTGTTCTGGGTTTTCCAATGTACCTTGACAAGTTGAGAACAGGTAAGTTGGCTTTCAGTTAGTTTTGCTACACTCTTTTAAGCTTAATTTTACTTAAGTAGTGAAATCTGTAAATTAAGGATAAAATCTTTTTGGTCAAGCCTGTTGGCAGACTAAAATTCTGTTTATATATTAGAATGAATATTGTTCAGTTGGCATTTTGGCCAGTACGGGCATGTTAGGAGTGGCCTGAGCAAAGCCATGCCCCAGCTTGTTGGAATGATTTTATAAAGAACTCATTTTACGTTTGTTAAATCAGTCATTTATGTCTGTGAGAAGCTTTACAGCTCGGTGTATATATTTTACTGGAATAGAAGAATGGAAGCTTCATTTGCAATATTTCAGCTGCACATCCTGGATATGTTGACTTGATTAGTAACTTAAAATGTGCTACTCATGAAGAATGCAACCTTTTGTTTGAGGGTATTTTAAAAAAGAATCAGTTTAGTCAAGTTGTAGAAAGTACAGAATTCTCCAGCAGTCATGTAGTATTGGAAGCATGTTAAAAATTCAGTAAGGTGTTCATTATTAAAGGTGTCTTTTTTCCAGACCATTGTGTGAAGAACCTGTCTTTCAACAATGAATTAGCACGTTTGCAGTATTTAAAACTCATAAATGCAAATTAAAATCAAAGAAATACGAAAATATTTCACTTACCTGATATTATCAGCCAAACAAAAATGATCAAAACTCCAGGTAAATTTCTTATCTTGAGAACTGGATAAATCAAAAGTCTCCATGAAATCTAATTGACCTTACTGCTATTTTCTTTTTTAATTTTCTATTTTATATGCTATTTATTCCTGTAAAACAGAAATGCTGGTAACAAAAGTCATGAATTACAGCTAGATTGAAGAGATCTTTATTTTAAATTACACATGATCTGTTATACAAGTGACCATAGGTGTGTTTTCAGCTGTGGAGACTTTGATTGGAAATCCAGAGCATCCTGTTAAGTTCATGTTAGTCACCTTTACATGTTTCTCCTGTAGTCCCCTCAATGTTTGCTGGAGCAGCTCCATAGAATAAATGCCAGTGTGTTCTTAACATGCAGTTTTCCTGATGATGTTAGCTCTCAAGTATTGATAGTCATGTTGTCATTGATACACAGTGTGAGCTACTGGTAGTTGGTGAGGAACCCCTCACAGTGCATTCCATTAAGACAGAGACCATCTGCATACAATACTGAACTACCTGAAACTCCCTGCAGTTCACTCTAATTAGTTTGCTCTGAGATTTGGATTCCTGATTTGCATCACTGGCATCTATTCTTATTTTCTGCTCTGTTACCAGAGGAATAGTGGCTAACAAGGCATCGGTTTTTGAAAGGGATTCAAGGGGAAACCAAAGCACTGCAGAACCCTGTGCCTGCTGAATGTGAACTGGAGATTACCAGAAACCAGAACGGGGGGTAGAGTTGCTGAGCATACAGATATGTAAGATGTCATGCTCCATTTTTATTGATACCACGGTGTCCAAAGCTATAGAAGATCCCCAAAAGAGTCAACAAACGTGTAAACAGGGGAGGGATGGTTGGATACATAGTTTTTCAAAAAATATTTGGCAAGGTTCACTGCTAATAGGTGTTGAGCTAAGCAGCCATGGGATGGAGGATAGTTTGTGTGTTTGCCTGGAGAAATTGGTTAGAAGGCAGGAAATGCAGACTACAGATAAATAGTGCCGGAGGCCACAGAGGACATGTGCTGGGGATCCATGCTCTGAATTATACAAATGAATTATTTAGAGTTTGAAAATGGATGAGTAGTGGTATGACAACTTTGCTGCAAACATGAAGAATTGCAGAAAAACCTTATGGGACTGAGTGATAATCTCCTTTTTTATTTCTCAGCTAAATGTAAAATGATGCATATTGGGGCTGGAGATGGAGAGATTCCAACTTCATGCTAAGTATGAAAAGCTGTGAGGTGACTTAGCACACTTCAGAATGAGAAATTGTGTTTTTTATAGTTCCTTGGAAATGTCATTGTAGTGCTTAACAGCAGACAGTGAGCAGATATTCAGTATTTTGGAGAAGGAGAAGAAAACAGATGAGGTCTTTACAGTAGCCTGTGAAGCTCAGGTACCCCTGCATCTTGTAAGTTTCATGTAGTTGTAGTCTTGCAGCTTCAGAAAGGGTAGGGTAAAACTGGCAGAGGTGCAGGGCTAAGCTGAAGGACATGCTTAGACTGATGTCTACAAGGACACAACTGGAAGAAAGGAACTTCTCTCTCCTGGCTGATGTGCGGTTGTGGTTGTTTACAAAGATGATCCGAGTGCCTCTACTTTTCTAAACAACACAGCACCAGTCATTCTTGTGAATACACGTATTCTCTTGAAATTATGATGCACAGGGTCAAAAATACCTGCATCACCTTGGATTAATAATATTTGGCTTTCTTGAACATTTTTGAGCAATGTTCACTGCTGCAAGCTCTCCAAAATTAGGCTCTTTACTGTTCCAGTTCTCACCAATTTGAAGGATTTTCCTATGTAATTTCATCAGGCATCTAAGGCTTCAAGTATTTAATGCCAGCAAAAAGAGTTTCCTACTTTGCATGCATTTGATAACTGTTTTTATTTTAGTAATGGATTTGTCACCAGATTTGACAGTAAAGGAAAACCCAGTGTTCTCTGTGTGTTAGGAACATATTCTAAACAGACTTTTTCAGTGACAATGTTCAAAAATGCATGACAAAGGCATGAACTGATGCCTGAAATAATTTCTCTTGAGATAGAGCTCCCAGAAAAATAAAAAGAGTTCTCTAAGTTTCATCAAAAATCCGAGTATACAAGGAAAAGATAATTTTTTAAATTAATGTGCGAAGAGGATTCTTTGCAGACAGTAGGAAAATGGTTATTAATTTTTAATCTGCCAATTGAGCAGTAATTTTGTCTAGCAAGTCCTTGGTTAATTTTATAACAGAATTTGAAGGTGGTTTATATAAATCTCTCAAAATTGTACCCTGTAGCAGAATACATTGTTTTGAAAGCAAAACCTATTTGCTGTCTGTTATGCGTGTTCCTGATGGAATGGTAGGAACCAGTAAATACAGCAATTTGCCAGAAAATTGGTTCTTTTGCTTGTTTCTCAGGACTCCTACTTTCTGTTTGCCAGTTGCCTGTCCTGTTTTTAAGACTGGAAAGGGCTTTTTGAACCAATCCTTACCTTGAATTTCTGTTTCTGACATGCTGCTGTAGTGGTAGAACTTCCATACAAATCTTTTTTTCAGTAATTGTAACCTCCTTTTGTTGTTTGTCAAAAGACATCATTGCCACACTGTCTTTATAAAAATTCCTTATAAAAACCTGATTTCCCAGTGATTGTAGAGGATTAGATCCCATGAACATGGTCTCAAGTCAGCAAAACCAATTAGATAATGGTGGACCGACAAAAGCAGTTTCATTTGGCATGTCCTGCTTCTTGCCTTTCTATCTGTCTTGCAGCAGAATCCAAATTAGTCTTTTTGTAGAATTACCAAGTTGTATTTGCAGCAGCATCTTGCTGGTTGTTATTTCCATTGCATCCCGTAATTAACATTTTCAAGATTAGTATGCAACAGACCAATACCCTATGAATGATTTTGCTTTCTAAAGCAACGTCTGTCATTAATGGTGTCAGTAAAAAGTCCATTGCCAAAACTGCTTGTTTTCTGGTGGACAGATTGCAAGATCTCTATATATGTGATATGCCCAAGCCTCCAGTCCTTTCCTGTGACAAACTGCTATCAGGGTATGGAGATTTCAGCTGTGGAAATTCACAGCTGAATTCACAAGTGAAAACTTGTGGTTTTCACAGTTATTGATCCACGCTTGTCATTTTCATTCTACTAAGCCTAAGGTGCCTCTCTTGAGTTCTTTAAGGGCTAGGTACATATTTTTGCAAATAGTTTTACCTTCTTGCTATTATCTGTAGTGCTGATGTTCCAGTCAGTTCTGAGACTTTCCTCTTAAAGACAGAGCTTTGTTCTAGGAAAAGCTTGCAGGTATTCTTCAGCATTTCCAACTTCCACCATGCAAACACTACCTAGTGTACCTATAGAAATAATTTTGTTTTTCCAATCAGGAGTTCATGCTGTTTGTACTTCCTGAGCCAAAATACCATCCTCAGTTAAATTTTGTAGCTGTCAGAGTCATCTGTCTTCTCATGTCTCCCCAAAGCTCTGTGTACACAACTGCTCCCAATGGTATAGATGTTCTGTATAGCATGCTACCTGTTCTGGCAGTAACAGAAACCTCCATGTTGTTACAAGATCTCTTGGCATATCATCCTTACAAAGCTTAATACTGTGTGCAAGAGCTGTGGGGCTCCTCACTTGCATGTGATGTGCAGTTCTCTGCTAAGATGATATCACTATATCTGCTTGCTTTGTGGTGAAGGAAGGCAGCGAGTTGTGTGCCAGAGTAATGGTCAGCGTTCATCTGGAAAAAATCTGTTGGCTACTTAGTCTAATAGATGATTCTTGAGAACTTAAAACACCATATTCTTAGTGTTTGGGGTAGGCAGAGGGGACAGGACAGATGTGTTTGTGGTTATCAAAGTAGCTTGGTCTCCTCAAAATATGATTTGTTATCTCAGTTGATGCAGTCAACTGCGTCTTAGTCTCTTGTGTTCAAAAGACTTTCAGGTCTCACTAGTGTATTGCTAAGTTACTTCTGCATTAATTCATGCATCCATTGAAATGTAATCCTTTGCAGTTTCTATTTTAATACAATTTTCTTAGGATAAATTATATATATAGAAACATCTTGTGTTGTACGTATTCTGTTTTAGCCCTTTGCAATTTGCATACTTTTTTGGGGTTTCTTCAGAACTAAATATTCTGTAATAAAATATGTACCTTCCCCCCTAGAAGCACAGCAAATTAGGACAGTGAAATATTCCACGATTAACATTCTTCTGTGAAGAAAAAATTCTTCTCTTGGACTTAGCTAGTTTTGATCTGTTGTGGTATTTGCCTATACCATCAGATTTTTACAAAGCTAGAATGTCAATGGCTATTTGATTCTCCTTCATGAAATATTTATTTGGGGCATCCAAAGATCTCAGAAGCCCAGTCTTCAGTTTCATCCTCTAGTTCTTTCTAAACCTTTAAGTCTGTTTTCCCAAGCAGAGTTTTTAGGACTGGCAGGCTGCAGGTCAGAGCAGGACCCTTCACAGAAGCCTTGACTGTCCCCAGTCCTTAAGTCTACCCTGACTGGATAAAGCCTTAAGCAGCCCAGTCTGATCGCATAAGTGACGATGCTTTGAGCAGGAGGTTGAACAGGAGAGGCCTCCTGAGCTTCCTTCCCATCTAATTGATGCTGTCTCAATTTTATGATATTAAGTTGATGAACAGTTTTATATGGTAATTCGTAGGTTTGTTCTGGACAACGTCAGCGAGAGCTCTCAGAGGAACTTCTGTGCTTACTGCCTGTGACCAGGTTTTTATTGGGTTTGTCATGCTGCAGTTTTCTTACCTGTCAAGAGAGGATCCCTTTACCTGACTCATCTTGATGTTCCAATAGCTATGAATTGGCCAGTTTGACAAGTGCTGTGTAAACACTAAGGGGTTTGTGAATGCTAGGGAAATGGCTTTTCTCTCCTCTTTTAATATATTTGCATCCACTTTTTCTTACACTGCTAGTTCTTGACACGAAAAGAAATTCTAGAGCATTATGACCTAATCAAGTGTCAAAATTAGTGCAAATTCTAAAAGCAACGCGTGAGCTGACTTTGAATGGCAAGCAGTAGGAGTGGGACTTTGGCATCTTGAGAGGGGCAGCTGTGCTTAGGCTGATGCCAGTTTAACACAGAAGTGCTCCCCAGCTTCTTGGGCTTTTGCGTGGAGTTCAAATTTATTGTCTAGGCACGAGTTAACTGAGCCTTGGGAAGTTTGGAGGGTGTTTATATTTAAAGGAATTATGGCTTTGTAGTTTGGATAGGGATCTCTTGATGGTTGTAGGGAGAACAGAGACTTTGTTTTCCATGTCTCAGCAGGCGTTTTAGATGCAGTTTGAGAGATTTGGGATTCTCAGATGCTGACTTCCACTAAATCTTGAATTTGGTAGGAGGAAGGATCTGAGAGGTAGTAAGAGCAGAGATGTGAGGTAGTGCTGGTAAGGCAGCTGGCTGCACCTCATTTTTTAGCCAGCATCTACTTGTTCCCCCACATTTTCTGTGAATGTGGTGACTATGTGATTAAAATAAGAAAATTAAAGTCATGCAAATCATAGTGAAAACAGATTGCCTTGCCTCAGTTTCTTAAAGGGTTAGTATTGTTCTGTTAGTTACGTTCATGTAGTTTCTCTTCTTAGCAGTTATCAAACTTGTGAAAATCATGATTTTAAGTGCTGTACATTTTCTTGGGGATTTTGTTTATATTAGCACTAGTTCAATATAATTTTTAAAATGAAATATAAAAATAAAATATGTCTAATGTTGTGGATACAAGCACATGGCTGTTCTAAAGGTTTTTCCTTACTGTTCTTGTGTCTGGGGCAGTCACTGTCTTTTGATATATAATTTCTTCCTGTTACTTTTATTTGTTTAGGTACTAATAATATTTATTTATTTAAAACTGCATTCACTTTGCAATTTGGTGGCTGCTGAATTTCTAACAAGTAAGGAATTTGAAGACTTAGCAAATCCATAAAAGCATTGCTTAGTGGCTGATGTGCACAACTAGTCAGCAAGACTTTTTGCATTTTTAGATGACATTTTCTTACTGGGTGGTGGAAATATCTGTTAAAAAGCTAAATGTTTTGTGTAGTAAATATTAATAACATACTGCCTTGTTCATTATGCTTTCTAAAAAGCAAAGCTTTTGGCTTTTTCTTTTGGTAGAGGCCATATGATGGTACATCTTTGTCAAGTAGGTGTTGCTAACGAGAAATCTGTTATGCCTTTTGCAAAATTGTTGAATCCTACTTGGATGTACCAGTGTAAATAAATCCTTTTTATGCTTCAGGTATCAGTAGATACATTTTTCTTTTAGTTAGCATCTTAAGACATTAGCCAGTGTTTTACAGCAATTCCTTACGCTTAAATGCATTCCTTATGCTTACATTCTTAAATGTCTGTGGATATATTAAAGAAAGAACAAGAAACAGCATAATGCAGAGCATTATGCTCAATAGCTCAAGTCAAATAGACTTGAAATTTTTTCCAAATTTATTCATGCTGTAAAATCTGATTTCTGTAGCAGATAGAAGCAGTGACAAAGTAATTAGTCAGTATGCTAGGATGCTTGTGAAAGATGAAGTCTCAAATAAGGAATAAAATATTGTATTCATAGAGAGTAGTTTTATAATGTAATCAAATCCTATTTTTTTCCTGTTTTCTTAGATGATGAAGCATGCCTGGGACAATTATAGGCAATATGGATGGGGACATAATGAGCTCAAACCAATTGCCCGGAAAGGACATTCCACCAACATATTTGGTAGGCTATATTTTCTGGTTTGTTTGTAATTTTTTTTTTATTATTTCTGTCCATGTATCTTCTTTGAAAGTCTACCCAAACTTTCTAGCAAACTCTATTTTAATAAAAAGATCCTTTGAAGTGTGAGTGACAGAAATGTATTATTTCAGTGGTATTTCATTGAATTACTTTATTAACCTATCTTTTTGGGAGTAGCATGTTCTTATTGTTGCCGAGGCTATGATGTGTCTGTGTGCACTGATGCTGTGTGTGTATATATATAAATGAAAGTCCTGATGCAATGATGGTTATTTTTTGGTTATATTTTGAGATATAATGAATATAAATGTGTTGGTTTCTTTTTTATTCCCACCTCATCTTGTCTAGATCTTTGTGTTTAATTCCCATGAGAATCATGGAACAGTTTGAGTTGGAGGGAACCTTTTAAAAATTATCTAGTCTAGCCCCCCTGCCATGGGCTGGGACACCTTCCATGAGACCAGGTTGCTCAGAGCCTCATCCAGTCTGGTGTTGAATACGAGCAGGGATGGGGCACCCACAGCTTCTCTGGGCAGCCTGTGCCAGGGCCTCACCAATGGTACTTGGCACAGTGCAGGGAGACACTGTGAGCTGAAGGAACACTGGAGCAAAAGGCTTCTTCCGTGACAGGAGGGCATTTCTTAGATACCAGGACAGCATTGTGTAGTATTCTTGGATACTTTATCTTGTACAGAGGCACTGCCTTAAGTTTTGCTAAGAAAATCTCTTCTGAAGCTTACTGTGACTTAGTTGTAGGTCATGAGTAATTGATGGCTTTCCTTTATATTTTTTCCAACTCATGAAATTAGATTTGACAGGGAAAAATCTTTAATGTTCACCTCTATGATCATGTAGTCTTTGCTACTTGCAATCCTGTTGCTTAATTTGCCCTATGGAATTTTAAATTAGCCTTGGTTTGTACCCAGACTCTATGAAGTAAGTTTTTTTCCTTCATGTGGCAGGAAGACATTTTTATGATGTTTGTTTTCAATGTGACTGACATGATATTTTGAAACAGTTATGAATTACAATTTCACTGTAGTCTTTTCTTTCCATTCCTCCTCTGCTTACATCTAACATGTCTGCTAATGAGTCTGGAGGATTTCTGCTTTTTATCCTTCGAATGATTATTCTTTGGAGTGCTTATTTTTTGAAATTTTGGCATTGCTTTCTGAAAGAAATTGCAGGCCTTGCCCATGTTAAAGTTTCTGCTACTCTCGTTCCAGCTAACTCTAGCAGCCAATGCCCTACATGTTTGTCCTTTTAAAATCCAGATGCTATTTTGTGCCATTTAGTTTTTAGCCAAATCATGTCATGATTGCTCTATTCAAGGCTATTTCATATGAAGAACTTTTCTGAAAGACATAATCTTCAGCATATATCAAGTCTAAAATAGAATCAGCTATTGTTCATTTGGTGGATGGTTGATGGGGGAATGTATGTGTGTGGGAATTGGTCTTTGTACCAAGGACTGTCTAGGCTGTATTGTTATTGCTAGCTCTTTACCAATCTTTATTACCCCTATTGACATGATTCCCAGCAGTATTTGCCTTTATAGAAGGCTTGCTTAATTTTTTTTGAAACCTCATGCTAGTTTTAATACAAAAATGCTCAGCAAAATCTGTTTTTATTATTCATCTCAAAGATGATTTGATCAAAACTATTTTCAGCCATTATTGCAATCTACTGTGCTTCCATTTCAATTCCTGGCACGTCTGTGAGATCCTGCAAGGAGATGGTATCGCTGGTTGAACAGCAGCCCTTTGCATGAATCTTTGGGAAATCAGGTTTGCTGATAACTCCCAAGTGAGGTTAAACACGATTCAATTTAGAAGACAAATAAGTCATTAGTCTTCCCTCTTGAACTCCACTTTTGTCTAAAGCAGTGTATATCTATATCTATGCCAAGGAGAACACCAGTGTTTCTAACATTGCAAGGTCTAGCAGGTTGCATTCTGGGGTCAAAGAAGGGGCGAGGAGGTGGCCTGCTCTGCTCTTAAAAATCTTAGTTTTGAGTAATTAAAATTTAAGGAAGGATAAACTTTAAAGCAATATGCTCCATGCCTCACTGAAGCATGCCAGCATGAATGTTTATGGGTTTCCTCAATTATTAGTTTTACTTTTATGACAAAACATGCTAGGTTTGGTTTAGTTGGCCTGCAGCAAGAAACTCTTGTCAGTCTTTTTCAGATTCATGACTGTAAATTGTAAAGGAGAGTCTGCTCTCAAATACTGTCTTTCAAACTGTGTAGTTGGGCAGTAGCTGTAATCTTGAACAGCACCTCTTCAACAGCTGGGTCACAGCATTAGTAGTATGGTACTGCTTTGGGAAAGTATGACTGGGAGTGGGTGAGCTTTTAAAGATATTTACATTTAGATGATATATGAAACAAACCTTAATAGGTTCTCTGTTGGTGAAACGGGGTGATAACTGCTTTTGAAAAGCCTGGCATTTATTCCTACCCTGTAAAATGAATTATAAAAGTCAAGGAGAAAGTGCAGCAGAGAGGTGTAAATTTTCTTTCCAGTTTAAATTTTTATTTGCAGCTCTGCTGAAGGTTGTTGCAGCTAAGCTGAATAAAGAAAAAGGTTGACCTTCTTTGTTGAACTGCTTAAATTGGTGAAAAAATTTGATAGTAGCTGCCAGGCATTGTTGCAGAGGGGGTTTGTGTGGGGTCCCGGTCAAGTTCTCATTAGAACACAAAGGGTGAAGACAAAAGGCCGATGGAAAATGATGATTGTAAGACAGTGAGCAAGCTCAACAAACACTGAGCTTGCTTCAGGAGGGTTTCTGAATTTAGCATAAACCGGGGCCGTTGATGGCATTGTCAGATTCTCTTCCTCTAATGAAATCTGAGTGGATTTGCTTTTGAGGATGAGAGTAACCACCTGAAACCATGCTGTTTGGGGATGATTTGTCTCTGCGTTTGTTTGATGACCTGTAGGTGAACATCTCCTGAAAGCACAATTAAAATGATTCAGTCCAGACATGCTTCAGTTTTAAACTGTAGGTATTTGTGGTGTATCTTTTACTCCAGTATCGTATGAACTAATTACCGTGGCATAAGCTGTTAGGATACTTTATTGTGGGTTAAATTGAGTAGTTAGTACTAGTTAGTTTGCATCAGTCTTCAATATCTGGTTTTCTAAAATATGTTTATTTGAGAACCTGAACTACTTTATGAAAAAATATCAAGAAAATAGACAAAGCTTGGGCAATTTGGAGCACTGTCTTCAACAAAACTAGAAATCATGGGCTGTCATCTAACCTGATGCTTTGAAACGAGAGTTTTGACATTTGTGGTGTGTTTTATTTTGTTGTTTTGGGGTTGTTTTTTGGCTTGTTTTGCTAAGTTTAATTATCTGAAAAGTAAAGTGAAGATGTGCAGTTTGTCAAGTAATAAGTATGTGTCAAAGTACTGATACAACTCTTGCAAAATTGAAAACTTCCCTTATTACTCGCAGTGCATTTCTAAACCTTGCATTTGGATGTATTCTGTCTAGAGATGAGCTGCTTTATTATATGAAGATGATCTGGTAATGTACATAATCCATAAACAGTTAAATGTCTAGATATGTTTTGAGCGGTGTGGAAAGATCTTAATAATGATACAAAGTTTTAAAGTTGTAGACTCCTGCATACAGACATACCCATTCTCATGCACAAAGATTTAATAAAGTCATTATTTTGTATTTTGTCACACTGGAGCTGTCTCAGGCATTGATAGTGCTTTCATGCCTCTCCTGTTCTCTCACCTCACATGCCATGCAAACAGTCAATTTAACCTGAGCTGCCTGCCAGCTTTCTCTTGGGATCCTCTCTTCTAGGGGGGAAGAGAGAATTGTCAGTGAAGTCACATTGTGGTTGCATTTGTGGTACCTGGTAGAGCCCCAAGACTACAATGCAGTTCCTTATCTCGTCCTTAAAACTTGACCAAATAAATCTGTCCTCTCTTTCATGAGGAATTTTTGTCTGGCATTTTAAGTGTCATTGGTGAGCAAGATATGTCCCAAGGGAATAACTTAAGGATTCAGGTGGGGCAGCTCGTGTGCTGAATATTCTCTAATATACCAGTGGATTGCTTGGTTTGTAGCACATCATTAATTGTGTCCTGTTGGCTGGCTTGCACGCAGCCAGCCTCAGCCTTTTGCTGCCAGTGCCACCGATGGACTCTCGTGACACGGGACAGAGTTGCTGAGGTGAGCACTCGGTGCCGCGGCAGTGCAGGAATCTCTCACGGCAGCTCCTGGTGTTGCTAAGCAATGGAGATCTGACAGTGCATTTCTCCCTGTGCCGGGGAGCAGGAGCTGCAAAACTCCCAAAGAGAATGCATCTGTCAGACTGCAAGGATGGGAGGCTGTAGGAAGAAGAGCTGAGTCAGGCACAGGAGCCTGCTTTTCTAATACCTTTGGCAAGTACAGTATAGCTTGGGGAGAGCAATGGGATTTCTTTGTCTACTTTGTGGTTCCTGAAGTGAGAGGTGGAATATTTCTTGTAAACACTACAAGAAAACACTGTAACAGGTTTTTTGTTATTACTTACCCTTGGAAATATTCGTTAGTTTATAAGACATTTTTGTTATCTGTCCTTGTAGCAGTTATTGGGCTGCCTGAGCTGCTCTGACACAATCATCAGCTGTCACCTGATTAGTTGTAATTTACTTTTGAAGTTCACATTAATTGAGTGTCAAGGGTGTCTGATTTAGTAAGTCTTTTGTATTTTCCGGTTTGTTTGTTTGGTTGGTTTTATCTGGCAAAATACCTGTTTATAAACAGTATGGAGACAAACACTTTTACTGGAAAGAAAGTAGATGATACACTTTAAAGTCTGTGGAATGACCTTTCGAAGATATGATGGAAAACTTCTGGTGTCTATCACTGTGAAATTCTAGTAAAAAGACAGATGGAAAACACATCTTCTGCTCAACATCCTTTTTCTGTGCATGTGTTCAGCCTCTGAATCCATGTAGAGGATAAATGAGCACAAAAAGGGAATATGAGGTATATATGTAAACAAAAATGTTCTTGACTATATGTTATCTTGATAAAAAAAGCCTCCTTAGTGAGCAGTAGTTCTTATCTTTTAACTGTACATGCACAAGTAATCTACTCATTATTGCCTTTTTCTTTGGCAAATGGAAGGGGAAAGAAAATCCATTCATGCTAACTAGGGAAGAGAGGTAATTTCACAATGCAAATTTCAGCCTAATCTCTGTATTTCAGGTTCAAGTCAATTTTAAAATAAATGGAAATGCCTTAAGACTGGCTTTGCATCTGTGTCTTCTGCTAACTCAGTAATGAGTGACTACAGTGAGATAATGTTGAATATTATATGGACAGTGAATGTATATTTTTTTGACCAGTAACACAAATTTGGGAAAGATAAAATTCTGTGAAAGAGCATAACACTTGGGTTGCTGGCTTTATTTAAAACTAGAACAGTGTTCTAATATCACAAGAAAAGTTCCTTCAGGTCAGATGACAGATCAAACATGATTGTTACTCAGTCTTCAAAAATTGGCCACAGCAGGTACCTAGGGAAGACATGTAAGAACAGGAAAACCTCATAGTGAGCTTGTCTCAGAGTACTCCACAGCCTTACAGAAGTTTGTGTAGTGCTGGTGCTTCTGTGGTCAGAGGCAGCAAGTTTTATTTAATCACTTCTAGTTTATTTTTCCTTGTTTTGTCCAAACTGCACTGGAGTCTGGGCAACCTTAAGAGCAACATAACCCATTACGAGTGGTTCCATAGTTTGATTTGATGTTGTGTAGAAAACTTTTTAGTTTTGAAGTCTGCTCGCTGTCCTGGATTATTAGTTTTGGTGTAGGAAAAAAAAATCCATTATTCATCTCTTGCTTGCCATTCATAAGCTGGTGGAACTGCATATGCCCTCAGTAGTGCCCCTGTTCTGCATGGAGGGTCTTGACCTGTAAACTCATTTCTTTTACTTATATTTTTTCATAACCTGATAGATTATCTTCTTTGTATATTTTCAAGGTGATGGTTTTGGGGTCTTTTTTGGTCTTTGAGGAAGACTAAAACATTGTTCTGTTTTCTGTTTTGTTTGCTCTTCCTTTCCTAATAATTGTATTCTGTGTCTTTTAGGCTCCTTATGGAGTCTACAAACACAGCACAGGGTAGCTTTTCTGCAGTAGCATTCCTTTTGGAAATCCTCATCCACTGCATCCAATGATATATTTTAAAAATGTAATGTTATATATATTTTCAATTATTTCATGTTTAAGCTTTTGCCCGAGCAGTCATCTCAATGGCATCCCGCTGGTGATTTTACCTCACACTGATGGTTGTTTACACTTATCCCATTTCCTATCTTTTAAACCATTACTCATCTACATGAGAACAATTCTCTTTTACCCTGTGGCAGGTCAGTTTTCTCAAGAGCTTTTGTTAAGGGGTGGTCTCACATTCCTTCTGTGCATGTTCTCTGTCCACATGCAAGTTCACTTCTTAAAAAGACCTTAACACTGATGCTAAGATAAGACTTCCCTCTACAAAATTTCTGACGTTTTGTTTGTTTGTCTCATTTAAAGCTGTCATCTGAATGGTGCTGCCAGTTGGGCAAATAGTGATTTGTTAACACTGTTTTGCTTCACTGCAATGTGTATGGTGCTTATTCAGAATATAGTTGTTCTCTGAAACTTGCAAATTTGTGCAGGCAGGATACAATCTGTCTGTCTGTTCCCTCTTAAGCGTTTTACAGTACTGATGCTGTAGATAAAAACAATTACTTAGCTAAGAATGTGTTTTGAATGTCACTGATATTTCAGCAAACTGTCACAAGTGTGCCTGTGCATATCAGGAAACTTCACCATGAGCAGCTGTTGTCTTGTTCTTTTTAATAATATAATATTCCGACTGAATTCTTCTCCCAGTTTGTATTAGTTCGTGTACAACACATTTAGGGGAGTTGTACTCAGTGACTTTTTTAAGTGTCTGAAGCAATTATGTTAAATCCTATCCAGAAAATTGAAAATTCTGCTTTAACCAGAAAATCCCACAAAATGAACAAATGATACGCAAATGCAAAGTGGAATTAGATAAACACACCTTATTTCTGTAACCTGCCTTGCAGGATAGTGAGGTAAACATCTGCATGAAATGGTAATGAAAAAATTAGGTCATACTAGAGTTCAGGGCTGAGGCTCAGACTGAGAATTTTGATTCTTTCCAATAGCATTCTCTCCTGTTCTTCTTGTATAAACCAGATGGTTTGCTCTGGGGGAAAAAAATGTTTCCTGTTGGAAATCTTTGGACTTAACATTTATTTTGTGATTTATTTAGGTTGTGGGAATGCTATTCATGAATTTAAATTTCTTTTCTATCCTTTGGAATCAAGAGCAGAGGGTATAATAAGGAAATGAAGTTATGAATTGATTTGGACTGTGTTAGAATATGAACAGGCGTGACAGCTGAGTAAGAATTAGCATTCTGAGCTCTAAAACTAAATCTGCTGGGGCCACCTCCATGGGCATGTGTACAGCAAGGGGGTCAGGTAGGTGTGGGTACACTTTGCTGTCATCTGAAGCCAGCAGCTGTACAAGGCAGCTGGAATTTGGGAACAGTTCAACCACGTGACTGGAGCACTGTGCTTGTGCCTAATACACTGATCTGTTCACTCAAGTTTTGCACCCTTCTGTAGTTCTGTGGATATCCCACTGAAAATCTGCTCCCCTCTTATGCTGTCCCAAAGAAAACTTGGAGTGTGGTTTGGACCAAAATGTGCAGAAGTGGTCCAAATATAAAGATAGAAAAGCTTGTGTGCCATGATGGCTCTTAAGTGGGCTTTTTTTGGATAGGCTTTTCCTACTGCCTAGCTGACAAAGCAATTTAGCTTACAATTATCTGAGAGGGATTGTATCTTGTGTTGGAAGATCTGTATTTAGCTTGCTTCATACATCAGGTCACACAACTATACTGCAGTCCAGATAAGATCTTGTTCTCTTATTTACTCTCAAATATTAATCTTGCCTTGCCTGCTGCTGTGTTTAACTGATTGCTGCCAGTGTTTAGGTTCTTCATACTTCCAGGCCATCATTCACAGATACTTTTCCCTTCAGTCTTGTGCTTCCTGTTTTCTCAAGATTGACTTACTTCAGATCTGTATTTTTGGTTAATTTTGATTGCCTACTTTGTATGTGCAGCAGATTTGCCATCACCCTTCACTTTTCACATTATTCTTGCTTTCTTTCTAATACACTTCCATGGCTGCCTTTGTACTCAATGCCAACTTCTCTCCCTCCTTCCTTTCCTACTCTGAAATTCATCCTAACTTTTCTCTCCTGACATTGTGGCTTTTCAGTTATCACCAGGTCTTAACCTTCCACTAACTCAAATCGTAGTTCCAGCATTAATCTTTATTATGGTCTGCACACAGTCCTCCTCCTGTGTACAGTAATTCAGTTTGGTCCTTGTGCTTAAAAATAAAAGAACAAAAAATATGGAGGAAATTGGATAGAAATGTAGAAAATTGAAATGGTCTGAGGATATTCAGACTTTCCACCAGGGGGACTGCATTCAGCTCTTGTTTGCATGAATTTTGAATTAATTTGAAGGGCCATGTAAGATTTAGGCTGGGAGCAAAGTAAAGCAATCAAGTGAAGAGCAGTCAAGAGGAAAGTTTATTGCAGTATAGATTCTTAGACAAAGTTTTACAATTTGGGTCTTAAGAGCATAGGTATTTATTTACACAGCAGTTTGATTATTAACAAATACCAACAGGTCCAGTTTTTAATAGGTTCAAAGTCTAGCATACAATTCAGTGTTCTACTCCCATTACTTCCTCAGTTATGAAATTAAGGAAAACATTACAATTGATCATCTAATGTTATTTATATGCTAAAGTAACTCTGTCTGGTGCAAAACATTAAGACCTCCTTGTCATCTTGTCTATTATCAGCAATTTAACAGAACTAAGCAATCAACGTGCTTAGGTTTTTGTTTTGCTTTTTTAATTAGTCTAAAATGTTAGAGGCAATTGGTTTCTTCATGGATACTTACAGGCTTATTCATTGCATTTTATGACTGAACTGAAATCATACACTGCAGTTTTGTATGAAATGTATAGTTTCATTGGCTAATTTTGAAGCACTTGTTTTCTCAGTGAAATTAAACTCTCTTGTTCAGAAGTTTAATTAATTTTCTTATATGTTATCTTGTTCCTCGTGAGTCATTAAGATATTTTGCAAGTGGTATGCTTCAGCAGTGGCAGCTTTATTGCCAGACCCTCATTAAGGATACAGAAAACTGTTGAGAATTGTTTGCTTTTAATTTTAATGTTACATGTTTTCATACCATGTCTCTAATTGTCTATCACATTGAGAAATCCTGTTGCTACAGTCTGAAAACTTGAATTATTTAAATCTTTTGGAGTAGAAATTGATATATTTTCTAATATATAGTGCAGTCTTGCCCACTATGTATTTTTCAGCCATTATGAATTTGGGCAGACAGGAATATCAATAACAAGAATGTTTATTTTCTTTAAGATTGTAATAACTCTGTATTTAATGTCAGGCTGAGTTTATCAAGGAAGCATTTTCACTCAGTTGCTAGGAATTATAACCACTGCTTATGTGAAAAATAACTAAACTTTTAGCTTCAGAGTGTGAGAGAGTATATATTCCTCCTTGGGGGGCTTTACATCTCCTCTTTTGTTTCTGGAATCGCTGTGGTGGGAAAGGGAGGATGTACTCTATGCCTGTGTACACCCTAGTGTTTGGATTGCTCTGTCAGTACTGGACTGGTCTGAAGCTGAGGTCGGCTGCTTTAGTGGAAATTTATCTTAGAAATTACAGTAAATTATCCCTTGAGGCTTTGATCCTCTTACATTCCTTTTGCAAGCTGATCCTACCTCCATCCCCAAGTAGCTACACCAGTAATCAAGCATGTTCTGCACCAGGAGGAGTAGGTTCTGCTTCCACTAAGTGATGTCTGTCCAGGGCCCTGCAAAGGAAAATAATTGGATATGAGACAGGCTGAGACCAATACTATTTCTGGCACTATTTCTGTTTTTATCTTATGGTTCTGTCAATCAGTATGATCATCCCATTGGCCATGGGAAGCCCTTTTGAGAGTGAAAGCTATTTTCCTGCATCTAGATCTCTAGTCTTTGCACATAACTAACTATGGATTCCAGCTTTTTATTGCTTGGGAAGATAAGTCTCCTTTCTAGAGTATGAAATAGCTTATTTTGTTTGCAGGAATGTCTTAACACAGAGATACTTGCTGTTTGTGTGATGTAGAGACAGTTGTCTTCAGTAATGGCCCACATGCTTTTATTATATCCAACTTCTTGTTCTTCCTCAATCTTGCCAATTCCCTTAGCTTTCTTCAAAATGTAGCTGCTGCTGATGTCTGCAGCAGTCCCTGCAAAGGAGAATAAGAGTCTTTATTAGATTCCTGTGTGATTTTGTCACTGGAAATATGAAATATGAATCGGAAATATGAAAACCCTATCTTGATCATAAGTGGACTGATGAGTGTCCTGCTTTTGGACATGCCATCTGCTGTCTTTTCTGAGGAAAAATAAAATACTTCCTTCTCAGTCACTGCTTGAGGTAGAAGAGTGGGAATGGTTACATGCACCTATCAGGCCTATTTATATGGCTTCCTCAGAAGCAGAGCAGCATCAGTAGTTTTGCATTTGGGCTGGTTTCCTTGACTTTGTAGCAGCAGCGTACATTTTGGTTATGAGGGATCCATTTGACCAGGCTGGACTTCCTTCAGGTTTGTTACTCCTCTAGCAAGTCTCTGGGTAAATGCCAAGCGTGCTATAAGACACTCACACACTTGTGGCACAGAGGTGTTGGAGCACAGGCAGAGGGAAAAAGGGTAAGAAGGAAATTCTCTCTCCAACCTTTTGCTTTCCCCTGGCTTACTCACTGTGGGGGTACAAGGGGTAGGAAAGACAAAGCCTTGATGCTCTGCAAGCACTGCTCAGCAATAGTCAAAATTCTGGCATCACTGGTTTAGTCACACATCTAAACCCCACAGCACCATATGAGCTGCTGTGAAGAAAATTAACTCACTTCCATGCAGACTCAGTATCCCTGCTTAACCTTCCACTTGGGCCAATAAAAGCCCTTATGGAAGTGTTTTTCAGGAGAGGTAATGAGATTTGTGTGTGGTGTGTACATGTTGAAGTAAGGAGGAGGTATGGGTGAGATGTTAAGTAATCAGAGTTTCTGTGAAGCACCTGTTTGATTACCTTTCAGCTTAGAGCATGACTTCAGTTTTCTGGTGCAGAGTTTTGTCATCTTGTTCCTTATTTAACTTGTCTACGTCTCATGTCTTTAGTCTTTTCTATTCATAATTGGTCTATGCATAGTTGATCTATTCACGTATTTTTTTCTAGTTGATAGCACCCATGAGCTTACATCAGGCATTCTAAATCTTTACACTTTTTCTTATGGTATAATGAAAATGGGCTATTTATTTTCTTCATATTGCTTTTGTTGTGGAACACTTGACAACAATCTGCCTCCCTTGTACTTTGATAGTCTCTTGTGAGACTTTCAAATGATACTAATAACCCAGTTGTTCATCTAGTGCTTTGGCATACTGAAAGAATTCTAGATAAGATCATTTTTCTTTTAGAGGCCCTGATATTTACACTTAGTCATATGATTTGCTAGAAATTTGAGACTGTACATTTGTGTGGTATTAAGTAAAGGAATTATTTGGCTTATTTCAGGAAACTGAAGTCTACCTAACTACAAATCTGAATTACCATTTTGAGTCCTTTGGAATAATATTCTTGCTTAATGAGTGTGTGCATGATTTTCTTAATAGTTCAGCTATTTCACTGCTAAATTCTTTCCATTAACTCATGATGGATGTTCTGTTTTATTTAGAAGAATGAGCATTGCATTCATTAGGCAAACTTCATTAAATTTGGAGCTCAATCAACTAGAACTATAATTATATGGAGAGGAAACTTCCTAATCTGACGTTTGTAAAACGGAGCCTTTTTGGAATTGGTTATTATCTTATGCAATTTGGCTAGCTGAGCCTTTGTATTGAACAGAGGCAGACCCTGGGAGGAGTGCCTTCAGCTAGCAGAAGTGTTATTTTCTATTATAGTTTAATTTTTTTATAGCCTTTTTTCACCACAATGAGGCATCTGCTCCCTCTATATGTGGAGCAGTAACAGGCTGCTCGAGGTGGTAGCAAGAAGTGTATACTTGAAACTGTTATCTCATTATTTAGGGTTACTTTATGGCGCTTCAAATGATACCTTCTGCAGTTTAATGTCAGGAAGGTTATCCCCTTATCCTTTCAGGCAAAAATTTATGGATCTTAGCATGGCTGTGAAAGGAAAAAAAAAGGAACATTCTCTATTAGGAATGGAAAATTATTTCACTTTGTGACTTTAGATGAATGGTGTCTATCAGCATCACTGTCTGTCCATTTCTGCTTTACCTATAGCAGCACGTGTGACTTTAATGCAGGCTAGTGATTGGAACTTGTTGTTTCTTCCCTTTTTAGTTTTCAGTCGATGCCTTGCTGGTAGTGCAGTGCATTTTAAGATGAAGACAGCCATTACAATGTCACTGCTTGTTTTGGTCAAGCTGTGGATGCAGAAGAATTCAGTGGAAGCTCTTACTTATGAACAAATTAAGAATTATATCCTTATCGTTCTTGAAAAAAGAAGCTGAGAGCAATTAATTAATTTTGCTGTCTGACCAAACATAATGCAGCCTGCAAATGGTTTTAAGTTGTAGCTATCTTGCAGTATGGAGCAACCAAGGTGTTACATGTGTATTGTCCTTGGTGTTGCATTATGTTCAGTTCTGCCCTGTATTCTTGTAGGCACAAGACTTCTGAGTGTGAATTCTGCATTTTCCACCTCAATACTCACAAGGAGGGAATTAGCTTGCTTCCTGCTGCCTGATTGACACTAAAGGAAGAAGATTGGGCAGACAATTTTTGACTTGTCATCTCTTGACCTTTTGGAAATGTGTTCAGCCAAAAGGATTTGAAAATGCAAAGATTGTTCCTCCAAGTCTTCCTCAAGGAAGAAATACCCATGTGTAGAAAAAAGAAAAATAACTCAGATTTGGTTGAAATACCCTGCTTCTGTGGAAAAGAAAAATTAATAGTTTATTATAGGTTGGGATGTATGTGCTATCCTTAGGAGACTGGGATAAAAAATAGTTGGGCTCTCACATACAGTCTGGAAACTATAACCATACTGATTTGTGCCTCAGAAACAGGTGCCCATCACTGCTTAGGGAAGAGGCTTTTCTCAGTAGTGTTTTGTTGGATGTTCATGGTTCTAGGAAAGATAAACATAAAATGTGAAAGAAGGGAATGTAAAGGCAGCTGGAGTGAGGGCTTGAACGAAGACAGCTCAGACAAAAATCTCGGAGTGTGAGCCTATGCCTTTAATTGACTCTTAGGGCCAAAACGTGCTGAACAAGTCAGTTTTACTGGGCTGCCTTTGTTTCTGTGGCTGCAAACAATGCCAAAGGATCTGATGTGAAGTTGGTTGTAGGCAATCCCTTTTGGGGACCACCGGTTTAGTTGAGATCTCTGTCCTTGGCTTGAGGGCTCACTTCTAACACAGTGATAGTGAAAAAAAATTTCTTCTCTGTATTTGGCGACGTCATATTGTTCTTCAACAATTATAGGATGCACTGGGGAAACTATGAACACTTTTGATCAGCTCTGGAGAGAGCTCTGTTCTGTTCTCTCTGAATTCATATATTGGATTTGTGAGATGGCAAAAGTGATGTGCTTTTTCGGTTCCATGGCCCTTCTTTCGTGGTTCTGTGCAGAGAGGACTCTATGAAAAAGGTTTAAATTTGTGCTTTTGAAGATGCTTTCTTGAGGTCTGGCAAGTACATATTCTTACCCCCAACACACTACTCTCCCATACTACTGGAATGTAGTACTGAGATCTAGAAAACAGTGGAAGATTGTACAGTGGTGTCTGAAGTTCTTTGGAGTAGGTATGGGGAGGTAGGGTGGCGGACAATGGCACACTTGTCCATTTCCATGAAATGTGTTCTCCACATCCCGTGCCATTTGAAGAATACAAGAGTTTACTGATGTGATTACCACTGTGTTTGAGTTGGAAAGTTTTCCCTTTTTGAAATCCTTTTCCAGGATTTCCCAAGACTTGTGTATCCCTATTCATTCAAACACTTCCTGTATTTGAAAATTTTATCTATTTTGGTTTAAATAAAGGAACAAATTACTTTGAGTGTGTTGTGGAAGCAGTGTAACACATTCCAACTTTATGTTAAAAAATACTTTGTCAGCTGGTACTGAAGGTAGTGCTTGTGTCATGGTCTTATTTGCATATTTTTGGAGTGGTAGATAGCTGGCACATTATGCTTTTGAGAAGGTGCTAAGTTAAGTGCCGTGCTGTGGCTCTGCTCAAAGCAGCCTCCACTTTAGCACAAGCAGTGGAATTTGTCATTTGGCTTGTTATAAAGGATTCGTAGCCAATTTGATATCAAGTATTTTATTTTGCCATTTGAAATCAATTTGGATCAGCCACAATAAAGGAATGCAGCGTCGATCCCCGAGATAGTGAGGTTGGGTGAACACAGGGACAGCCTCAATGGAGCTGACCCCTCTCTGTCCACAGGCTCTTGGATTCAGGGTACAGCTTTTATACAGTTTTTCTGCCTTGAGGCGATTTCATTGTTAGTCTTTGTCCAGTATGCACATTCATACACTTCTTTCTTTCACTGTTTGGTTTCTGAAGGCTTTTCCTGGCATGGTGAGGACTTGAATTGGGTTCCTGGAACTGGGCATTGGGATGCTGATCTGTGCAATGTCCGGGTTCTCCCCACCTAGATCTGTATCAGGTGTTGATCATCGTAGAAGTGGCGGGTCCACCCGAGGCATCTCCTGTTCAGCCAGATCTTTTCTGTTGTAAATTTTGGTTTAGCCCTGCAATTGTCTGAGAGCCTTTACAGTTGCGAATGGGCCCTGGTGGCCGGAGATGCTTTTTACAATTTTTGGAAATTTAAACTTGTAGCACAGTTTTATTTTATAACATGTAACATACTTGATACACGAATTTATTTTAGAATGTATATCACAGTCTGAAGGTGTTAAACCTTACAGCACTTAAGCATCACATTGAATTCATTTCTTGAGAATTATAGGTATTGCTGGTGGACGATTTGTCAAAGGATTTGTCTTTTAATTAATCTTGCAGAAGGTAGCGTGCCCCAATCTGTACTTGAATTTTCTTAAAAAACACCACCAACTTTTGGCTTTCCAAATCTAATTGAAATTAATTAAAACCAATGCATGGCTATTCTTCAAAAATTAAATTGGTGATTACTTTGTCATGGATACTGTTGTGTTTAAGTTTTATTATCTGGGGAAAGAAGTCTCTGAAAATGGAATTAAGCTTACATGTCAGTCATTTAGGTGTGTGAAAGAAACATCATGGGAGTCATGGCTTCATTCAGTTACTATTACGTTTGAGAGGAAAAAATATAGCTCTAACCATGTCAAAGTCAGAAATGGTTGAATAAAAACGACCAAGCAGGAACACTGTGCTCTAGAGATTCCCATTATGAGTGGAAAGCATGTTAAAAGAACCCTAAAATTGAATTGTTAGGACACTAGCGTCATTAAATTGCTAATTAGAGTTATTGCACTGGTTTATAAATTACAGGTATGAACAGTGAAGTTTGGCTACCTTGTTGGTACCCAGGAAGTTTTGTACACAATGAAAACAGATAACCCATGATAATTTTTGCTTTCCTCTAGAAACCAAGGTCTGTGCCTACTGAGGCAGCTTGGGTTGGGATGGCCTAGGGAGACCGGGGCTATCATGGGCCATGGCTCACCCGTCATCCCTTGCACAGACCGATGAGTCACTCATCAATCAGCTCTAAATTGCTGCTGTTTCAAGTGAATGGCATTTTAGCTTAAAGCACCATTGATTTTTATTTGGCTTTCAATGCTCCACTTGAAGTGGTGACAGTTGAGAAATCCATTAGCGGCTCATAGCCTGGGTCCCTGCAGACGCTGAGGGGAACATCTTGGGACTGCGGCTTTGGCAGTCACGCCAGGCCAGTGCTTCCCTGCTCATCAGTCCATGCTTTTCAATCGCTAGGTAGCATCCATAATTGCAAAACTTTGAATATTTCAGAAGTAAATGTTGGGAAATGCAAGGCATTACTGCGAGTACTGATTGCTTTATCTTGTGTATGCCTTTTTTTTTCCTAATGCTTCTGTCCTAGAATTCCTAGTAGCTTTTTGAAGCTGAGTGTCTTTTTGTCCTTGGGGTTTTTTTGGGTTTTTTTGTGTGTCAAAGTACAATTGCTCAAGTTCAAGGTTGGAAAGCATATGAGAAGGGCTCTTTTTTTTCGTCTTTAGTATTCTTTTTTCCCCAGAAGCCAAACTGTGCCAGAGGATTGATACTTTGAAAGGGAAGTGGGAATCCTCTTAGGTACCTAATAATTCCTTGCTCATTTTGATTATTCTTTGTGCTGACATCTTTGTAGTAACTTTGCTTTCTTACTGCTTGGGTTATTTTCTCATGTTTGTGATGTTCGAGAAAAGTAGTGAAATAGTCACTTGTAATAGAAACCCTTCTTTTTTGTATGTAGGAAACTCACAAATGGGTGCTACCATAGTAGATGCATTGGATACTCTTTATATCATGGGCCTTCACGATGAATTCAGAGAAGGACAAGAATGGATTGACAAAAATCTTGATTTCAGTGTGGTGAGTAGAGTCTGCCCTAATATTTCTCTAGTCCTTTTCGTGGTGTTCATCCTGGAGGGAAAACAGAAGAAGTCTTTCAGGTGAAGCTTAATAAAACTTGCAGATCTAAGTGTCAGATGTAAACTTTAGTGACGTTCTCTGTGTATTTAACTTTGTTTTAGAAAAAAACCCCATATCCTAACCCTTTCACACTTATGATTGTAAGTTAGGATACATCTATTTATTGTATTTTCAAACTGCAAAGTATAATTGGATAATGAGGGAAGTGTAAAGGGAAGTGTTTTGTGAGAAACAACCAAACCTCAGAAATGAAGACAAAAAGACGAGGCTTTACTGGCTGATTGTCGTTGCAAATAACTGAGCTATGAAAGACAGATTTCCCCCAAACTACAGTGTATAAATTACCTAAGAATATCATCTCGTCTCTTCTTCCATTTCTTAAGAGTTTTAACGTAAAATATGCCACTTGAATTCTTGAGTTTTCCTACTTAAGGCTTTTAATCTATCACAAGAATTTCCCAGTTGGTCATACAGCATCTGACATTCTTGAGAGTTTGGAAGCATTAAACGGGAGAAATTACTCTATTTTTGTCTTATTGATTAGTGCTCTTAGTACTAATTTTGGGACTGTCACTGATTCTGTGATGGAATTTGTATTTCAGTCCTTGGATTTGCGCTATGGTTCCAAAAATAATTTTTCATTCAGGAAATGCACATAATGAAATATATTTGTACTCAGAATTCAGCAAATGCTTACTGTTGTTTCTATATTTTAGCCTACTTTTCAAAAATTATTTGTTTGGGCTTTTTCCTTTTGATTTGTACCTTGACTGTCTGGCAAACATCAAAGAAATTTTATTCTGCTTTTCAGTTAGTGCCAGATAATTATTCAGTCTAAAACTGAAGATCCTAAATATATCAGAGACAGTGCAGACATAATGATACGATTATGAGGGTGAACTAAATTGCTTCCATAACTTTTGTCTGATCTAAGGCAATTTCAATATAAATTTGCAATATTAATCTAGGATTTGGATGGAAGAAATTTACATGACCCTCTGGGGTTCAATTACATCTTCCTATGTATCAAAAACCATTTTTGAAGGTTAATGAGTTGTCTTGAGTATACAGCAGACTTGAGTAATTTCCTTATATGGTTTGGAGTTTATAAATAAATACATAAATTTGATCCTCTTGGATTCTTCTCCTGGGAGATGGAAATCATTGGTTTCAATTTTCACTGTCCCACTGCATGTGTGATTCATGACTTTAATAGGTATTAAGTGGAATCATGCTGCATTGGTGTTATTTTTCTTGTATCACTGCTATGTGAAAAGAGAAAGCTTTTTGCTAAAAAACATTTGGGAGTATTTCAAACTTCCAACTTTTAATAAATGCTGTTTGAAAAAATCTTTATTCACATAATCTTTCTGAAATATGTAATATGTGCAAAATGCATTTAGTTTTGATCCAAGCACTGCAGGTGCCATTGAAATAGCATGAAAGGAAAGATGTACCTGTAAATGTCATTTCAGCTGTGTGCAGATTGGTGAGTCAGCTGGTTCAGTGCACGTTGTAGTGACTTTTCTGGATAAAAGGAAAAGTTCTTCCCTATCTCAAAATCTCTTAATAAAACTATACTTCTGTGTCTAATAGGTTGAAGAGAAGTTTATGGGGGTGACAGATGGAGTGTATGTGGAAAATTAAGTGAATGGGGCACAGAGGGAGTCAGTTGTTAAAACTATCTGGTTCCTCTTAATTTTTTGTGGGTTAAATGAGTCAAAAGATACTGTTGAATTTAACCTAAGGCTAATAATGTGGAAGAAGGCAATAAAATGGTTTATTCTCTTGAGTTTCTCACTGGTCCTGCAGTACTACTTGTCATAACATAAAGGCTATTCTGAGACAAAGATTATGTTAAAATAAAGCTCTGAATCTGAGCTTAGTAATTCAGGTTAAAAAAGTGCATTATGGGAATTCTCTAATTATTATTTTGCTTTATCTTTTAAACTTAGAAGGTCTGGTGTTATGCTGAAGCATAAGAGAGAAGATGCTGAATTATAGAAATGTGCAGTCCTTGCCTTCTTTCCCACCAGCCCCAAATTACTGTAATTTCACTTTGTGGTGATTAAATGGTTAGAGGGCAGGAGAAAAACTAATTTGATTTTAATAAAATCTGTTGAAGCTGTAACTAGAATTGTCACTTGGTGTCACAAAGATGTGCACGAGAATTTCATTTTGGATCTAGAGACTGCAATAGTACAGACTCTTGCATGTGGATTCCCTTAGGATATGTAGTTTCTTCTGCCGTGATAATTTTTTTCTTCCTTGATTAAGGAGTTGGTTAATTATTTATTAATGCTTTCTTTCTGTTCTAGAATTCCGAAGTGTCTGTTTTTGAGGTCAATATTCGCTTCATTGGCGGTCTTCTAGCAGCATACTACCTTTCAGGACAAGAGGTAAGGAGATTGGAAGGTGTCTGAAATTCAGTGTATCCTAGCAAATGTGGCATATGGTGACTTTTATAGCATCTTGATTTCTCACTAGCTTGCAAACTAATTTCACGGCAGTCAGTTGTCCAAAACAACCAAATTCTTAGAGTATGGAATCTTTAAAGTTTCTTTCTGAGTAGGTGTCGTGCCATTTAGGACACTTGGTTATAGTTTTGAAATGCTTTTTTTATCAGGTTGTTTTCAGAAGATATCCACTCAAATAAACATCAGCTTGAAATGTCAAGTGAAATGTCAGCCTTCTCATGCCAACAATAACTTGTTTTGATATTCTGTAACTCCATGAAGGTAGAAATAATAGCTTTGTCACTTGTACTGCAAGGTTGTAGGCTTGCTTCATCAAAGTGCTACTCAATCTTCTTACCATTTTCTTGGTGACAAACTGAGAAGTAGCAGGTCAGTTTTATACAACTTTGGAAACTTCTGTTAAAATGGATGTAGAGGCATGCTTCAACTGACAGGATGCATGTCCCCAAAGACTTGCAACAATGGACTTCCTTAGTCCAGCAGTCACAGTGCTGTGACCTCTTACTTCACATACTTTAACAAGACTAGAGATTGACCCTCAGCTCTTCCATGTCTTAGCAGCTACGTGTCTTTAACCTATTGCCTGTGTCTTCGATTCTTTGGTTTTGTCCTTTAGTTTTCATGACACTTCTATAGACCACTGCCAGACGTATTTCATGGCTTAAGGCTTTCAGGTGTTCTTAGGTATCTTCTTCCTTTGTTTAGGGAAGCAGCACATACATATCAACAAGTTCTCAGGGATTTTAAGACTGCAGCCCTAAAAATAGCCAAGAGAAAACTCATAATTTGTTGTCTCTTTAAGTCTTTGGCATAATCCTGGGATCTGTGAATTTTCTCTTTTATGAGTGTCTTATTATAGGAAGAAGAGCTCAGTGGCAAAGCAAAAATCCTGTGTACATCTTGAAAGAAATGGGTGGTTTATTTTTCATCCAGTGCTCCTGCTTCACCTTCTTCAAACTGGAACATGCTCCTTGGAGGCATCTACTGTGAATATGAAAAATGTCAGAGAAAAAGCAAGGATCACACATTCATAGCTGGATTATTTGTGTAGATTGATACTGCACTTGTGCATAAGCCTGTTAAAAAGAGCTTTTTTGCTCCATTATGCAGATGGGTGCAGCCAAGCACTGCCAAAACACATGCTTTGCCTGCATTTGTAAAGCAGAGTATTCCTTCTTAAATTTGCTTCTAACCTCTTGGTAGAGTCAGAACAAGCTCCTTTGCTTAAATAGCTTTGATTTCTTTCCTTCTAAGAAAGCATCTACTCTTTCTTTCCTAAATGTTGGCTGGGCTGAATCTCTTGTTTTTAAGATTTTTATGGCATCGTTATCTCCAACAGACTTCAAATGCTTCATGACTTGTGATACAGGATTATTCCCATCAAGTGTCCATATGTATCATCTTTATTTTCCTGAAGAACTGCTAAAAAAAGTGCTCTTTCAAAATAGTGTGGCAGCTAGGATTGCTTTGGGTGTCTGAGAGACTGCTTCATTTGCCAAGTTGGATGGGGCTTCTCTGCAATTTGTCATTGTGGATATGACAAGCAAGGAATTTTGAGGCTCTTCAGCAGCTGAGCCCGGGAGAGACACCTGCATTTGGGAACTCCTTGGAGTTGGAAACAGGTTGCTTGAGATGTGATTTCCAATCTGGTCCTCTCTCTTCCCCAAGACGGGAACATATTCCTTAGCTCAGGATAGGGGCATGCTTGATTTCTTTATTCACTGCATTCAGACATGTGAGGAGACACTTTCTAGCACTGCTGAGACAGACAAGCCTGTTCCCATCTCTTTGGATGTTTTGCCTGATCAGGTTGTGAACAGGTGCACCTTTAAGGCAGGCTCTTGTCTCCTGATAGGTGTCTTCTTTGTTCATCAAGCCATCATTTACTTGCTCATATTCACTTACCACAGCTTGTTGATATTCCAATTGCCATCTTCCTACCTCCAAGCCTCTACTTCTGCAAGAGTGTTGCTAAATTGGTTTTAGGAGGTTTTCATGCTGATCTTCCATACTTTTGCATGTCTTGTTTGATGTATTTAAAGTAAGGTCCACTACAATGAACTGCTGCTTTAAATTAATTCCGTTTTTCTCCTTTTAATAAATACAAATTCTGCTTAGGTCTGCAACACAAGTTACTGCTTTTTGGTGATAGTTACAAAAGCTGTTCCTACTTCATTTTGACTCTTGTCACTTAGTGTTGATAAAGATGCTGTAGGGACTACCAGGAAACAGTGTCCAAGATTCAATATCAACTGTGGAACTAATAATTTGTGAATGGCCACGTCTGGAGGATTTTATAGTCATCATGGTTTATCTACAGTGCCCTTTGTAAGGAGAGGGTAACTGTGCTTGATAGGATTTTATCTGATTGATTCATAATGGTAGCTATTTACCATAGTTTTCAGGTACAGCACATTAATTTAGATTAAATAGTCCTGTATAATGCTTTTATTGAAAATATGTTAGTTTTTAAAATTTATTTAGCATGTGTAGTGGGATGACTCTGTGGCTTCCATGCTGTATTTAAAAAGTCATGTTACTGCTATTAGTTAAAGGAGCATCAGCTGAGATCATGGTTTTAATAATGCTGATTATAGTTAATGGTAGAATTTTAAGCCTTTTGTGTTAAGGTCGTGAGTATTGCATTCCTTTTATCAGTAAGGGTTCCCTCTTAATCACTGCAGTGGGTATTGAATGGGTGAATATAATGAAATATATCTCCCATACTACCAAAAATAAAGTTTCTGTGTTTAGCAGCTGACAGCTTGGCTGAAAATGCTGTAGGGCTTGTCCTGTCCAGTGTTGAGTCACAGACCTTTCTTTGTGAAACATGACACACGTAAATTTTTTAACAGCTCAGCCTTTCACATGTGGGAATTTCTGCTGGACTTTCATGACTGATGAGCATGTAAAGCTAAAGCTTGAGAAGGATGCACTTTGGTGCAAATGTCGTGGTTGTCTTGACTCACTGTACCTTTCTGCTAAAGTAGAGACAAAATTGTTTCCCTCTCTAACCGGTAGTTCTCCTGATATGTGAAGGATCACCATCTTTCTCCATTTTTGCATCTCAGCATGCCTTTTGAATAGAAGATAATTAAGGTACAACTGCAAACCTTGACACAGTGGAAAATTTGCCCATGCGTTCTGTTTCAGTCTTCTGAAGTTGAAACAATACTGATACCTCTCTGGTGGCAGGGGTCATAGGTCTGCAGTCTGGGGGGCCCTTGTTTAAATCCTCTCTGCACAGTGTTTTTCCTGGCTGATTGTGGACAGGCCATCTGGTGTCTGCCTAGGTGTGTATTATCAGATATAAGAGTGGACCTTCTTTGTCTCAGTTCTCACAGAGAAATGAGGTCTCAATCTGTAATTGATTTTGAGATTCTTTGAGGGCAGTGACTTTTCTCCAGGGTACATTATTGAAATATATAATGAATATATGCTAAAACAGTGAAATATAGAATCATAGAATGGTTTGGGTTGGAAAGGACCTTTAAAGATCATCTAGTACAACCCCTCTGCCACAGGTAGGGACAGCTTTCAACAGACACGTTACTCAGAGCCCTCTCTGACCCGGCCTTGAACACTGCCATGTATGGTGTGTCCATAGTTTCCCTGGTCAGTACAATCTGATTACCCTCATTGTAACAAATGCCTTCCTAATAGGGCCCTAAGAGGGCTTTGAGTAGCCTAAATTGGTGGAAGGTGTCCCTGCCCATGGCAGGGGCTGGAACTAGGTGATCTTTACCAGTCTCTTCCAACTTAAACAGTTTTGTGATAATATCCACTCTAAACCTACCCTCTTTCACTTTTAAAACTGTTGTCCCTTCTCCTGTCATTAGAGGCCATAGTAGAAAGTCCTCTTCATCTTTCTTGGAAGCCAGGCCTCATTTAGGTGCTGGAAGGTCCTTATATATAAGGTCCCTCTGGAGCCTTCTCTTCTCCAGGCTGAACAGCCTCAACTCTCTTACCCTGCCTTCAAAGGAGATTTGCTTCATTCTTGTGACCATCCTCGGGACCTGCTCCAACAGGTTCATTCTTCTTTTATGGGGACCTCAGAGCTGCAAATGGTATTTTAGGGTCCTCAGTATAAATGGGGGGTTTAGTGTATTTCTTTTGAAATTATACTGCCAAACTAAAGAAAGAGGAGGTTAGACCAGATAATCCTCTGTGGTCCCTTCCAATCTGACTGATTCTGTGAAAGAAAAAGAGGCTCAATAAAAAATGAAGGAAAAAAACATCATCTCTCCTGAGAGTACTGTGTGTCATAAAGTAATAGATAAAAAATATCTAGGTTGGAAAAGACCTTGACAATAGAGTTCAGCCTCTCCAAGCAGACTGTTATATTTTGCTATATGCCAGAGATTTCTTCCAATTCCAGTAAGCAACCAATGCAGTGTTCACCTATTGTTATTCTGTATGAAATTGTATGCTAATAGGTATAATCTCCAAGTACCTAAATAGCTAAATAAGAAATGCAAAATTCATTGTGTCTATATTCAATATGGAGCCACTAATTAAATATTTTTGAGGTATTGGGTTTATGAGAGTTGTTTAGTACAATTGTGAGTGACTGGGAGACATACTGTGAAAACTAGACACTCCTATTTTCTGCCCAGGTTGTGATAGAAGGGATAACATGTTTATATTTCACGTTTTGATCAAACAGGATTGTAGTTCAAGTATGTGAACTGAACGTTTTCCATCTTCTGAGTCCAGAGGGGCACCACTGTTCTTCCTCTTTTGCATCTGTCAAATAGAGATAATAGTCCAAAATAATGTATTGATGGTAAAATATATAATGACTTCTTACCTAAATTGAGGCAGACTGTTTCTCAGTAATCCCTGCAGCAATCCTTTAATATCTGTAAAAACTACATACAGTCTTCATTATGCTTGGGGGGTGGGGGACAACACTATGATACAGCTGATAATGTAACAGAAATAAGTAGAAATTAAATGTTTCATATACCTAGTTTGGAGTAAACATTGGCAGTTTAGGATGAAAATCAGCCTTACATGATTTAAATAATGAACAAACAAAAACCATCAATAAAACCCCAAAACAAAAAAGCAAAAAAGGTAATATTTTTTTTAATGTGGCTGCATTAAGGGATTTTCATTCTTTTGTGCATCATACTGGCACAAATATAATTTTTGTCTTTAGTTATGAATCCAGGTGTTTTTTAATAGTTTTCAGTGATGCCTAGGAAGGCATTGTTTAGCATTTTCCCCAGAATAGTAGGCCTCTTTGTTTATTCCAAGTTAATTCCTTAGAATTACTGTAAAATAATGTTTTGTGTTCTTTATGTTTTTCTTTAAGTTAGTATCCAGCACTAATAAAATAAAATTAAATATCTTGATATCACTCTATTGTGTGTAACAGCATCAGGAAAGAAATGCTTAATGAAAGAGTATTGTGTATACAAGGAGATGACAGCAAGATAATGCTACTTGTATTTCACAACAACAACAACAAAAAAGATGCTATTGCAAGGTGTACTCCTATTAGATTGGATCTATTTGTTCATACAGTCTTCTAAAGTCATTTTCCAAGGAGCTTACCTGGAAATGAACCCATAGTGTATGGCTGGTTTCTGAGGATGTGCCTCAGGAATTCTTTGATATCCTATGGTGTCTATCTAGTTCTGTGGATCAAGATTTCATTCAAGATCAGTCATGTTTAGTGCTTGGTTTTTCTCTGGGTAACACGGGGGTTTTCTCTTCAATATGGATGTTGGTATTGGTAAATTCTTTTTTCAACACAAGTTACCCAATTGATCTTTATTTTGTATATGAGTGATTGTATGTTCTTCCTCTTCTTTCAGTCACATCTGTGGATCTGAGTCTTTCTGGGCAGCAGGGTAGCAGATGCTGATTTCTGAGGGAGGATAGGAGCACTGCTTTGTAAAATCACTGCCTGTTCACAACGCTTTCAACTGCTGGTGCGAAAGAACAAGCAGGCTGCAGTAAGAATGTATGGCACAAAGCAGAAATGAGTTGGCTGATGTCTGTTAATGCTAAAAGAACAAAGCTTGCCAACAGACCACAGCAATAAGCTGCTGGAGAATTTACACAGTAGATCCATGATGATTGTGTCTGATTGTAGAGTTTGTGAGAGTAGGCTACAAGGAGACCAGGAGTTACAGTGTCCTTAAGGATTAAAACAGTAAAAGGTCTGTTGCAACCTGATGTAGGATATCACACTGAAATCTTCAACAGAGGTTGGATTTTCTTGTGGTGTGGTGTGCTGCATCAGGTGGTCCAAGAGTTGTAATTTCTGCTATGCTGTCCCCAAACCTGGCTAATGAAGGAGCAATCAATACGAGGAAGACCTCACAGGTGACAATGCCAGAAGAAACCAGCTTTGATCCTTCATACTGGGTGTGTGAGCTACTTTGAGCTCATAAAGGCAGATGGAGATTCTTAGAGCATCTTGCAGGATCCATTGTTCCTCATTTCTGAAACCCATCCAAAAGACAGCAGAGAAGATACTGAACCCTGCTATGAGCAGTATTTTCACTTCCAAGTCTTTATGAACACGCTGTAAATGAACTTTCTGCTCTCCAAATGGGAATTTGTTCAAGGAGGGAGGGACAGACATCTGCAGAGCCCAAGTATTGCATACGTGCAGAATCATCCTGTAATTAAACACAGGGAATGGTCATTGGAGCAATACAGCCTAAGTGTAAGATAAAGAACAGTCTTGTACCAGAGGTTATTGCTATGTGCTCAAAATCCGATTTTTTTACAGTTGTATTTGAAGAATTGCTGTCACTGCTCCTCTATGGCTTCTGCCCAATAGCCTCCAGCATTGATGATACCCACTGCTAGAATGAACGTGGTTGCCTGCCAAATGTCTGTCCAGCTTCTTGAAAAATAGCTAGATAAAGTCCAATTTTTGGAGCAAATCTACAAGAATAGTAATCTCTTCACAGTGATCCGAGTCACAGGCATGTCTGCTGTCTCTGGTTACTATGACATCTTCCCTAAAGTTTAATAATCCTGGAGTACTATTTCTTCTCCATGCTGTGTGACCACTACTTGCTTCAAAAAAGTTTGTCTTTCCAGAGTGGCTTGGCATACTTACTTCTTACACAGCAAGCCCTAGCCAAGCAGAAAAGGGCTCCATCCACTGATACTTAGAGTTATCAGCATCTCCTCAAGAGAGGAGGGAGTCTTCTACCTTCTATATATCAAGTCTGCCCCTGCCTCATGGCTACAGCCCAGCCCTGGTCTGTGACACTGCATGGCTAACTGGTGGCTAGCTGTGGTGGTGAGCCCTCATGACCATGGACCCCTTCTGGGGCCTGGCATCATCTGTGGGAGTTGGTAAACTCCCTCAAATTGCAGTTTCAGCCTGGGTTAGGGATTTTGGTATTTCCCCTGTGTGTTCCCAGCACACATTATTTTCTGTTTTCTCATAATATGTGTTAGGATATGTGTTAAATGAGATATTGTTTACAAGGAGAGCAGGAAAGAAAATCCTCTTACACTGAGAAAGAGTACTTGGAGCAAACATATGCAGGCGCTTGCTGGAGCTGTGTCTCCAAGTAGGAGAAGGCAGGATGCCAAATGCATGTCCTGATCAGGAGGCTGAGGAGGTGTAGTTAACCAAGAGAGTCTGAGGAACATGATGTGACATGTATCTGTTTTGTTTCACTGCAGACTTTCAGGTACCAAAATTTTATCCAGATTAAGATGGATCCTTTAAATGGGTGGATTTCCCTTTTCTTTTTGAACATTAAAGAAGAAATAGTACAAAAACATGTAAATAAAGCCCACATCTATACAGACAAACAAACTTCTTTAATGGTTGTTTCAGTGAGTAAGCCTGCTTTTTTTCTGATCCTTAAGAAGTCATTGCTTGTTTTCATGTGCTTACTCTGTGATTTTTTTTTAAAAAAATTGTATCACAGACTCTAGAATGCATCTGTCAAGCTGGTTGTTTTGAGCCAGGACTTCACCCAGAGTAGTGTGTGTACTGAGTGCTACCAGCACTCCTCTGTTCCATGTCTGAGATGGTCACTACATTCCAGGGTGCTTGGGAAGTAGTGCTCTGTCCTGCAAATGCATGAAGTGCAACCTCAGCCAGAGGGGTGATCACAGAGGAAGAGCTAGTTAGTCATTGCCCATACGTGCTACACAAGAGAGTTGCAGATATGTCTGTGTAACCCCTGTCTTTATGGGCACCCAGGATGGACTTCTGTTCTCCATCTTTTCTGTGGAATTGTATTGGACATACGTCCCATTAATGTTCATGAAGGTTTTACAGTTGTGAGAGTGTGTGTTGTCATGTTTAATTCAGGCATTAGTAATTGCAAAGGGGATAGACATGAGGATAAAAATACTGAAGATGGTTACTGGATTTGGAGTGTTTCAGTGATCAGAAGTATGACGTTATCTTTTCTCAGCAATTAGCACTCTGAGTGTCTGTGGCCTTCAGATTAGAGTCCTTAAAGCTTCTGACAATTCAGCACATTTTCTGAAGTGAGAACCAGAAAAAGGAATGCCACAGCGATCTCTTAAAACTTGAATTTAACTCTTCTGACTAGTATAGAAAGTGCGTAACAAAAACAAATGTTGAGCCCATGGCTTCGAAATTGCTCCCCACAAAAGTTCATCTGCAGCAGAATTTGAAGGTTGTTTCCAGTTCTTGCGTGTGTTCTGGTTTGTAGGAAAAGTGACTGAGAATTGGGCTAAGTAAGTGATACTTCCATGCTCTGCCAAGAGCTCCTTTGTTAGCAGTCCATAAGAGATTTGTAGGGTATGCAGGAGTGACCCCATCTTGCTTTTAGAGTAACTAAGCGTTCTCTGGTATGAGCAGCATTTGTCTGAGGAAAGAGTGCACAAATGACCCATTGACTGCTTGCTTTTTTTCATGAAGTGAAGCTTCACAAATCATTAAAACTTGTGGCATGACTGGCAGTTGGAAATAAAATATTCCTACTAGCAGTACTGCATGGAATGACAAAAGCACTGGAGATGGATAGAGGGTCGCTTGTTGCACAGTGTACACGGCTGTGCTTGAGGAGCAGTGACAAGTAAGGAAAACAAAGTGAATATTATTCTAATGTCTCTTGTGTGATAGCAGCAGGAGGACACTTACACCATTATGACAAAGTGTTCTTGTCTGCTGCTGATTTATTAATACAATAAAAAGGATAGCTTATTGTTTTATTTTTGTTGAGCAAAGTTATTTACGGTATTTGCCATATAAAAAAAAAAGATGAATAGTTTACTGTGTTTACCTTTGCCAGCTTTAGATATAAAGTAGTTCATTTACATGACTGTCTTTTTCATCTTCTAAAACACCATCAAAATGACATATCTTTCTGGGTAAAATAGTAATATCATTTGCATGGATGAATCCAACCTCAAATCTCATTTAAAGTGGAGCACGAGGGATGTTAAGTACCTGATAGTCTATTAACAGATAATCAAACTAATCCTTTCCAGGAATCTGACAGGCAGCATCTCCTCTGTTCAGCAATACTCATTAGTCAAATTATGTTATATGTGTTAATAGATATCGCCAACAACCAACCTGAATATATAAAATATGGGTCTTTAGTGGGTAAGACAATACTGTGTGTACTGGTTTCACAGAATTCTTAGATGTACTGATGAAAATACCTAAATTAAAGCTTTAAGGCTTATCTAAGTTAAGTTCAAAGGGTGAAAATCTCAGAAGAGTTAACAGCATTGTGTACATCCTGTTCAATGAAGATGAGATTTGAGCTTGTTGCCAGGAGATGAGCTGCTTATTCATAAGTAGTTGTGACAGCTCACTGGTCTCTTAACAGAACACAGCCTGAAAAAACCCCTCTATTTTTCTTTGACTTTTAAAGCATTGTCTCGTATTGGGCGTTGCCACTGCTCACTGCAGTGCAGATTGCAATGCTTGTGCAGTTTCTGTTTACCAGACTTGTAGTAAACATTTTCTTGACTGGCAAAGGACCCTTAGCCCAGTTTATTGCTGCACCTTGGTGCTGCACGACACCTGAAGTGGAGAAAACTGACTTCATTGTGAATTTGTTTCTGTCTCTCTGATTGGAAATAGGTTTTTCCCGTTAGTGTAATATACTTTAAACTGGAACTAAAGGACAGTCCGTTTTAGCACTAGAAAATACAATAGCTGTGCAGTGATAGCTACTCTTAAAACTCATTCTTTGATCCTGTTCCTGTGGAGGGCTGTAAAAATTAAGAAGGACTAGGTAATTGTAACTATTCTTCATGTGTCATGTATCTCCTCTTGACTAGGTCTGTTAGTTTTTCTGTCCCTCTTCGGTAGTTTAAGAAACATATTGATGCTGATGGGCACCGGTGGCAGCAAGCACAGTATCCTTCCTGTTGTTTTTCCAGACCTTCATTTATTGGCATTACTCTTGACACAGTAACACATTAGTTTCTAACATGGAGTTTTCCTGTTCTTTCCTCCTAAGGGTTTTCACATATTGTCTGATCCAGAAAGGAAGTATGGCATTGTCTTTTGTCAACCGAAAACACAGTTCTTCCAGGAAGATTTTTTTCACTTTGAAACAGAACTGAAATATAACTCTGGACATGATACTGCTTTAAAATTGAGCCAGCGTCTTTGGCTGGCTTTGCCTTTTGGAACTTGTTCTCATTTGTACTAAGTTATGTTTTTGTTTTGAAAAGGAATTTGCATGCTAGCTGGGAACAGATATGGCAAGAGAAAAATAAATGCCATGAATGCTACAGTAACTTCTAAGCAAGCCCACTTGAATCTCGGAAAAGTATTAACAAAAAAAAAGTTGCCTCTAATGATGTGTGCACCTACCACATGATAAAGATGGTGAAATCTTCTTATCTGTTAGGAATCAAGAGGATGCTGTCTGCAGTAGCATTCTGTTACCATTTATGAATTGGATAATCAAGAAACAAATTTTTAAAGGAATGACCAAGAAGTTCTCTAGCCTTCCAACTCACCATATTCTGTGATTTTTTTTTCCAATTCAAAAGACAGGATTTAAGATAAGTGCCTGTATCAAAATAACGCAACTATGTGCATTTTAAAAAAAAGTCTTTTAAGGTGACCTAGGTACTTGTGAGCCACATAGTCTGATTTCACTTCTTCTGCCCATCTCAGAAATTTACATAATAGAAAATAAGAGATCATCAGTACAGTAGTGACTTAAGAATTTATGTGATGGTAGGTTTATTCTTGTTGAGATGGCAAATAAGTAGAAAACTCTTGAGAAATTTAATTAAATGTTCAACTAGGTCTTTGTAAATTAAATCCATTTTAGTGTTGCCAAAGGCATAGGTGGAGACTGGAAGTTGCAAGAAAAATGAACAGCCCATATTGAACAGACCAACATGGAGACAGAATAAGGGATTGTGTTCTGAGTAGTTTTGGCTTTGGGAGAATATGTGAAACTCAAAAAAGGCAAACCTCTCAGCTTGAGCCTCTGGTATGAGATCCTGTGGCAAAAGACTTATGAGCTCTTGGGTTTATAAATAGGACATTCAAATGAGGAGGAATTTATTTCTGTTGAAGTCATTAATAAGACTTATAAGACCACTGTTGGTATGCTGCAAGCTTCTTGGTAATCATGTTCTTAGAAGGATTTTTAGAAGCAGTACAAAGTAGTGAAAAGTTAGAGAGCTGGCAGTTGTGCCTCCTGGACACATGAATAGTCAGTATGTGGTACAGGATGCAGTCCAGGTATCTCTCTGAAAGGAATCTTTACTTAAGCACTGCTTATTGATGTAACTATAAAGGTAATCTTGACACTCCTTATTTTATGCAGATGATCAGATTGTTGCTCTTGAACCTTTTTTATTTTAGTTTCTGTGGCATAGAAAACCAACATTTTCATCTTATAGTTCTGGTCCTGAGAACCATAAATTACACTGCAGGAGTCTGGATATTTATCTCTCCATTTTGTCAAAACAAATGTCTGGTTTTTCAAGTGCCTTGCAGAATTTATGCAACTCTGAAGATTCAGTGCTTACTAATTCATTGCTCATAGGTTTTGTTGGCCAACTAATTTTCTGTCAGAATTCAGTCCATATATATATATATATATATAAACTGTAGATAAGTTAGGTATCTGTTGATTGGGGAAAACAAGCTAGTTCATATAAAACCCCAAACAAACCAAAACCGAACCACCAAACTCTACTTTAATCAGGTGCAATGGAATGTGCTTTGCATCTGTCATTGTGTCAGGGTTATGTTTTTGAAGATGTAAAAACTATGTGATTTTTACTTTTTTTTTTTCCTCTAAACTGTGACTTTTGCATTGTAGTCTGTCACATTGTACCAGTGGGAGAAGGCAGGCTGTGTGTATAATGACTGCACATAGTGTAAAACAATATGTAATTTAATCTCTGTTTAACTTTTCTTTGTAAAGGCAAATGCAGTCTAAAAGGGACTGAGTCATTTCTGGCAAAGACTAAAGGGGAAATCAAGATGAAATTTAAAATGGAAAGCTTGGCAGCACATTCAAGAGAAATGGGAGGCAGAGGAATAGCTGAGAAAGAAAGTAAAAATTGAGACAATCTAAGCACAGAGCTGAAAGACAAAAAAGAACAATATATGGGAAATATTTCATGGCATAGAGAAATATATGAGAAATAAAGGAGATACTTGTCATGAATGGAGAAGGTGCTAGGAAAAGGCGTTAGCAAAAAGAAAAACAATGTCAAGAGAGATTAATAATCACAAGAAGTAGATAGCTTCTGTTGCACAAATATGATTCTGATAAAACTTGTTACCTTAGTACAAACAGCTTAATTATTTGACTTCAGAACCATTTCTTAATGTTTCTGACACAGATTTTTATTCTTAAAAACCACAGAACGCCTGCATTATTAGTTGGGTTGTGAACTTCAGGCACATAATGCAGTCTGTAACTCAACTCAGTAGAACAGCTGGGGGTACCAAAGATCACTGATGAATAGAAAGAGAAGAAAAAACAAAAAACAACACCCCCAAGATTCATTGATACCATTTGCTTTGCCTGGATGCGTTTGGCTACAAAGGCATGTTGAAAGACTGATATATTAGAGTCAATTCTAGTTCCTAGGAACATGTTTTGGAGATGAGAAAGTGTTTTTCCTGTCAGATTCCCTAAGATGTTTCTCATAATCCTGTTACTTACAGCTGCGCTCTTGGCAGTCCATCCATTTTGTCTTTAGATCTCCATTTGTTCCCTGTCTTCCTCTTGATGCTTTTGTTTCTTCCCTTCACTGCCTATTTATGCTCCCTTCTTTTACCCAGTTCTCCCTGACACTTCACCTTGTAGGAGGTAAGGGACTGGAAGCCCTGTCCTTTGCCACATCTGCTCCTCCACTGGCAAAACTCCATGCTGCTCTTCTGTCCTTTGATGGCTCATTTCTTCAATTTCCTGATGGCCATTCAGATTAATTTTTCTCCTTTCTCTTTCTCCATTCCCTTTTTCCACAGTTTAAATCTGTCTTTCTCTGTGCCAGCTACTGGTGGGGGGACATTTAAGCCAGAAGCCAGATATTGTCCACGCTCTGACATCTGTTTCCCTCTACAACTGTAGTAGCTCCCACAGAAAGAAGAGATTATGCTAAGGCATGAATGGTTGTGGTTGGTGTGTTGTGCAAATTCAAGATTGTTGTTTTTAGCCCAGGGACCATTTTTTTAGGAGGGAACTAAACTGACAGGTTAATACTGCTTGTGCAGCCAGAGATACAAAAAGTAGGAAAGATGACCCACAAGTTTGCCTACTACTCTAATAGTAATAGCAGAAGAGAAAATTAACTCAAGACTGCCATGGTTTTTGGCTCAGTTAGACAGGATGTGAAGGAGTGTGCTACATCTTCTGGAATTATCAGATTGAGGAGATGTTTATATGCCAGATTTTTGTCACATTTATTCTGAATTTTAAGTCATCTGTGATGTTGACTGACTGATGTAAAGTGCCTCGGATTTGAAGGGCCTTTGAAAACTGAGGACATGTAACATTTCTACTCAGAAATGCATGAAACCTGTGCCAAGGAAGCTAATACAACTATTGAAGTAAATGGAAATTATGCAGTTTAATTGAAGTATTATTAGCCAGTGCCAGGTAGTTCAAATATGATTAGCTGGTTGTCCAGTGCATGCCAAATTTTTATGTTCAGATCTTCTAAAGCAAAAATGTTGGATATTTCTAATAAGCTAATATATGCACAGACTTTCTCATATGGGTTTTTCAAAAATATCAGTAGTGTGAAACCAATGAATATTTCATTGCATCCTGAGATGCCTCAATCAACAGTAACTGGATTCCTCATGTCTCTTGTCCAGGAAACCAGCTTTGGAAAGCTTTTGAAGAAGATAAAGATAGTATCACTTAAGAATTCTGTTTGCAAATCTTTCCCTGCTGATGGTAGAGAATCACCAGAGTATTTATCTTTTATCTAAGAAGCAACATTTGAATATATAATTGCTAATTTGTAAAATGTAAATAGGGGAAGTTGTAGTTAACCAGATATTATCTGTCTTATCTGCAGTTAACTGATGGAGTTGAAGTATTTTTATGTGTTTATTTTTCAGCTCATTTGTAGACTGTAGCTGAACAATATGATCAGACAGGCATTTTAATATTTTTCTGTACAACCCTGAACTTAGGAACCGCCACTAGGATAGTTCTCCTAGATTGTTATGATGGGATAGTTTCTTCCCATCTCTTTTGATAGTCTTTGTCCCTGTATTCATTATTCCAAAAAATCATGACCTGTATTTTCATCTCAAAACAGTCTAGAGCCTCTAGGAAAGAAGCAGCTTGGATGTCTGAATTGACCTGTCTAGTCCTGTGGGCTTTACTGAGCTTTTGGTTTCAGAAGTAGAGTGCAGAGCACAGTTGCAGCTTTTACCTTGGAAGTTGTGATAATTGTGATACACTGCATTAGAAAATTTTTACACGCTGAATCTCTGGATCCTTAAGCAGAGAAACTAAGGAGGGCTAAGCTTGTGTAGCCATGAAGTTTAGGTTAGGTGTTACGTCACCTAATTCCATCTGAAACTGGACAGCCTTCCTACTGTTCTTTAAAATCGCCAGCAAAAATTCCTCTCTTTCAGGAAGGAATCCAGAGTGGCTTTCTTAAATATAAGTGTTTGTAAAAGTCTTGTTTGTGATTTTACTGGTTAAACAAAATGTCAACCTAGTCCACATACTTTCAAAACTAAGGGAGTTTCTTTTTTTCCACAAAGAAGGAACATTCCATGAAGCATTTATTGCCTTGTGAAATGAGAAAATCATCAAGTTATGCAATATTTATGGCTTAAGTACTATCTCCTTTATCCTGTTGCTCTTGAGAGACCAGAATTCTCATAGCACAAGAGTACTTTGCAGCAGCAGATGTAACCAGTCCTGGACTTCCATGATGGTGAATTTGGCAGTGTTTTAAAATTTTGGGGACTTAGTATTGAGCAGAGTTTCTTTCCCTCTGCCTGTGTAAACTGCCTGCGTGTAGTAGCTGCATGCCTTGCATAGGGCTAGTAGCTTTGTACCCAAAGGTTTAAGTGATTATCAGTTTGGCACCAAAGCTAATGCATGAGATGAACGTGATGGCATGGCCCCTACATCACTCCTACCTTCCAAAGGGCAGGCAGGAGGGTCCAGGGAGCTACAGCCTGGCTGGTATTACCTCTATCCCTGGAAAGATGATGGAGCAACTAATTTAGAAAACTATTCCCTAGCCCATGAACAACAAGGTGATTGGGAAACTCATGTTCAACCAACCCTGATGACTTGTGATGAACTGACTGTATTTCATAAGATCCTCATGAAGAAGCTGTTGAAGTATGGACTGGATGAGCAGATAGTGAGGTGGATTAGCAGACAAGTTCAGAGGGTGATAATCAGCCATGCAAAATATAGTTTGAGGACAGTAACTAGTGGTGTACTCCAGGTCCGGTCCTGTTCAATGTTTTCACAAATGATCTGGATGATGAGGCAGGTGGCACTCTCAGCAAATTTGCTGATGACACCAAACCAGGAAAAACAACTGATATGCAGAGGAATCTCAGTAGGATGGATAAATAAGCTTGACAGGAATGTTGTTCAGTTCATTGAGGGCAAGGGCAAAGTCCCTCACCTGGGGAGGAACAAACCCATACATCCATTATATGTGAGGACCACCCAGCTCTGCAGAAAAATGATGGATACCAAGTTGACCATGTGCAGCAATGTGCCCTTGCAGTAAAGAAAGTGAATGGTATCCTGATGTGCATTAGGAAATTTTCCAGCTGGTCAAGGGAAGTGGTTCTTACCCTTTGCTGTATCTAGTTCTAGGCTCCATAGTACAAGAGACATGAACATACTGGAGAGAGTCCAGCAAAGGACTGACAAAGGTAGTTAAAGGACTGGATTATCTCTCATTTGAGAGAATGCTGAAAGAGCTGGGACAGTTCAGCCTGGAGAAAAAAAGGCTCAGGAGAGACCTCATCATTGTGTGTGGATATCTGAAGGGAGGAAGTAAAGAAAGTAGAGCAAATTGTCATCATAGACATTTTAAGTTGTCACTGTAGTCTGGATTCAAGTCAATTCTTGGTTTTTTAACTCTGATCTTAGACTGCTGGGATGGGTGTAGATTTTTCATTTCCATATCGATTTTTTTTCTGTCAGTAATATAAATTCATAGAGCATTCCCTTTGCAGAGTAAGTTTTCTCTTGTTTAAAGAGTTTCAGTCTTTTGGAAATGCCAAGTGTTGTTCATCAAGTACTTTGGTAATCATTGCAGCTCACCAAGGACAGCGATAGTACTTCAGCTATAGCATTGTCTTTACAGTATCTGCAAATTTTCCCTCCTTGAACATCTGCTACAGCTCAAGAAACCTATAGTGCTGTTGAATTTATGTATTTTTACATCATTTCACCTCTGTAGGTAGTATAGTTTGTAACTGCCTTGCTAAATCTCATATGATCATGATTTACATTCTCCGGGACCAATTCTAGATGTGGCATACCTCTTCAATCATCACTAACAAACATCTATGAAATATACCTCAAGTGTTCTCCCACTGTCATTTCATACTGTGATAGCTGAAATGTTACCAGAATCTTACTGCATCTTCCTCATCTCACAAGATGACTTTGTAATTACATCCTTGAAAATTACTAGAAGCAGATGTGGAAAGAGGGATCTGTTTCTCCATTTTTTGGTAGCAAGATGGCCCCCACTTGCAGGGGAGAACGCCCTAGGGACAGTGTAAAACCTGGGAGTCCCCAAACCTTACAGTGGCAAGGTGTGTTGGAAGTTAAGAGTTATTCATCTAGGAACTTAGAGCTCTTCATCTGGCATGCAGGCATCTTTCCTGTGCAGTAAGAGTTATGTATAAACAGTCATCAAACCCGCAATGCTGCTTAAGCTACTTCTGGTTTTTGGTTTTGGTTTTGTTTTTTTTTGTTTGTTTGCTTTGGTTTGGTTTTGGTTGTTTTTTTTTTTGGTGATAATGCTGCTTGATTTTCACCATGAGCCTTTATCTCTACTCATGCAGAGAGTCCTCTCTTAAGAAGTTGGCCTTTAAATGAGTGTTCAGCCACCAAAAGTCAGTGAGGAGCTGACTGCTGCAGATAGCACTCTAAAGGTAGAAAGATAACTATTCCTGATTGGGCCAAGGAATACACAAAGTTGGCCACATAGTTACCTCAAGGATCTGAGTCTGGTATTGCTGTCAAGGGCTCTGGTTTTTCAATCTACATTTAATAATTAGGTAGGTCTCCCCATCATCTTCGTCTTTAGTGTTCAAAGGAAATGTGTTCAGGATTTGACACCAATAGTAGTACTGACAGTGAACCAAGTACTGCATTTCTGTGAACTTGTGCAGTATGTCTGTTTTGTCTGATGTTTTTTTCAATGATCCAGAGCTATCAAGCCTACAGCTCCAGCCACGTTGCATGGCCTTAGATTCTCACTAGTTAATAACCATCAGATTAGAGAGGAGCCTGGCGTTTATTACTTTTTAATATGAATGATTCAAAGGCTGCTCTATGCACATAAATGAAAGAGATTCCTTATTCATAGAAAACATTTATCATCACTCTCAGAGTTAGGAATAGAGGCCATTCGGTGCTGTTTGCCATTCATAGTGCTGGAAGGGAACACCTAACAGCAGTATTAGCATAATACAGTCTTCTGAGAGCTGCAGCCATGCATCTAGGCAGTCACTGGATACTTCAATAAGGCTTTTGAAGAATCACTGAAATTTTTAAGGCCTTTTCTGCTGAATGTTTTAAAGGCCTTGGATTAATAGGCTCAGGAGCGAGCTGTCATATTGTGGGGTGGGTGGCAGGTTTGGTATGTTAAGCATCAGTTTAATGGATGAAAATTATTCAGGCCCTCACAGCTGGTCTGCTGTACATACCAGTTTGTAAATACTGATTGCTGTTTTCATCTTAATGAGGGATCCACTTATCCGATTTGGGGTTTAGATTTTTCTTTTTCTGCCAATTTTCACTTTATTCTAGCTATAAACAGCTTGATTTGTTTTTGAAAGGGGGAAAAATTCTTCCATTGCTTTACAGAATTTGCAGAAAGAAGCATTAGCCTAGTAAAGGCCATGTAAATTGATGGCTTTAATGTGTTATGCTTTGCCATGTAAAATGGAAACACTTTTCCAAGTCTACAGTGGCTTCCAAATCTTTTCTGAAGAATGCCCGTATTTTGAGCGTGGACAGAACAGCTACCTTGGGATTAATACTCATTTACTTAGAACAGTATTTTTACATCTTCAAAACGGGATGTCTTGCTACTGCTGTTAATGTGTCTTTAAGAAGATTCTGATCAGTTCTGTAGTTGTAGTTTTGTGCTAGCAAAGAAACTTGGGATAGATGATCTCCATTATTCATGAGAGGTGCTGTGTGTGTGTGCAGAGTAGATATCATACCTGAGAGGCAAAACATTTTCCTCTTACCTGTATGGAATGTGCACAAGCCATCTCATACTTGGGGACTGTGGTGAGTTGACCCTGACAGGATGTGAGGTGCCCACCAAAACTGCTCTGCCACTCCCCTCCTCAGCTGGACAGAGGAGAGGCAAAAAAAGAAATGCAATGAATACCTCAACCTGTGAGTCTATGACACAGAAAGATCACTTGTCAAGCACTGTCATGGGCAGAACAGACTCGACTAGGGGTAATTAATTGATAATGAGAAATAAAAATTAAATCTTAAAACACCTTCCCCCCACCCCTCTCTTTTTCACAGGCTCAGTTTCACTAACTGTTTTCTCTGCCTCTTCCCCCACAGCAGCACAGGGGGTAAGGGAATGGGATTGCATCACATGTTATCTCTGCCCCTCCTTCCTCTTCAGGGGAAGGACTCCTCACACTCTCCTCTGCTCCAGCTTGGGGTCCCTCCCACAGGAAAGAGCCCTCCATGAACTTCTCCAACATGAGTTCTTCCCACAAGGCACAGTTTTTCACAAACTGCTCCAGTGGGTGTTCCATGGGGTTGTCAGTCCCACCAGCAAACCTGCTCCAGTGTGGGCTCCTTTCTCCACAGGGCCGCAGGTCTGCCAGGACCCTGCTGCAGTGTAGGCTTCCTACAGGGTCACAGCTTCCTTTGGGGATCTATCTGCTCTGATTTGGAGCTTCTCCATGGCCTGTAGGTGGATCTCTGCTCCCCCATGGACCTCCAAGTCTGCAGGGAAATCTCCTCTCTGATGCCTGGAGCACCTCCTTTCCCTCCTACGCTGACCTTGGTGTCTGCAGGGTTGATTCTGTGAGATCTTCTCCTCTGGCTGCAGTTGTTGTTCTGTGGCTGTTTTTTTTTACCCCATTCTTAACTATGTTATCCCCAAGGCTCTGCCACCATCACTGATGGGCTCAGCCTTGACCCGTGGTCAGTCTGTCATGGAGCCAGTTGGCATTGGCCCAGCCAGACATGGGGAAGCTTCTGGCAGCTTCTCACAGAAGCCTTCCTTGTGGCCTCCCCCACTACCAAAACCCTGCTGTGCAAAAAAAATGCAGCAACATGGCTGGAAGAGTGGTAAGGCAGCTGAGTAATTCTCAGTTATTCTTCTGTTCCTTGGCAAAGTTAAATCATCTAAGTCTTTGTATGTTGTACAGAGCATTTTTAAAAGCTGTAGTGATGACTTTGCAGCAATCACAGTCATGCTGCATTAGTAGTTATTCTTATCACCAAGTTTTTTCTAATAGCTAACTTACTTTTCCTTGGTCCATTTTTGGTGTTATTTTCTATTTTCCATGTCCATGGAAAAAAATTATTTCCTTTTACCTGTGTTAGCCTTTTATATACTGAAAAGTCATTATCTTGTGCTCTCTGGAACATCTTTTGTCTAGACTAAATAACCCCAATTCTTCTACTGTTTCCTAATGAGCTCTATTTTTAAGGCAGACATTCATTTTTTGTTCTTTTCTCCTCTTCTTGCCTATGTATTTTTTGAAATGCATTGCCTGTCAACAGGGAACCGCCAGGGCTGAAATAGAATCTATGAGTTCAACCCATTCAAAAAAAAAATTGAAGTGAAAATATTACATGATAAGTAACCATGTTGTCTGATACCAGCACATTATAAACTACAGCCTGAGGCTTTTACTGTTGTTCTTATGCTAAGTTTGAAACTTGCTAAAGAAGGCACTTCAATGAGCTCAGCAGAGCTCTCTGGATACATCTGCAGTTTCCCATAAATGGCACCTCACTCACCACTGCTTGCTATGTTTCTTTTCCTTCCATCTCTCCAAAAATGCTCTTGTGGTCACTTGGCTCTGATAAAATCCTGTGCAGCTGTCTCCCAGTTCTTACTCCATCCTGCATAGGTAAAGACTGTGCCAAGCACTCAGTGTTTGTTTATGCAGAAGTAGCAGTGAGATCCGACTGAGATGGCAGTAATAGAAAGTAAAGACATGCCTTCAACCAATTTTTTTCTTCCTGTACATTCAGTTTTGGGCGAGAGGCATAGAGGGGGAGTGTTGTACCTTTCTGATGCCAGAGCAGTGGAGCTCAAGGGTCCTCAGCCCAATGGAGGTGACAGGAAGGTGCCTTTAATCACAGACAGTTTGGGCAGGTACTGCTAACAACATGGTTGTCTGAATTAGCAGTTCCTGCTGGTGCTCTGATGCTGAAATGGTTCAGTGATTGCCTTGCTTTAACTGTCTTGTCCAGATTCACGCACATTTAGATCAACCTTTACTTCATACACTCTAACTAAAAGCTCCTTCCTCAGACACCATACATTTCAAACTGATTAAAAGCTGGATAGCAATGTAAATAGTTAGCCATTAAGAATATTCTTGAGCAAGGATGTTTCTAAGGATGTACTTCCATTGAGTATTCTTACCCTACTGTTTCAGTATCTTTTATTAATGAACAATATGATAGTGCATAGCACTTTCAGAGGGTGCAAGATACAAAAGCTGAAGATAAACAAATTCATGTTACAAATGTCTTTCCAAACTACTTACTATTTCACTGGAAGTCATCATTCTGTTCTTAATTAGGTGTTGAAGCTTACCTGCACTGTAGAGGGAGTCCCTCCAGATGATTCCCAGTAGATAGTTCTGTCTGGTCATGACCCATCTACTACTTAAAATTCTAAAAGTTCAACATGAATTTTTGACTCTTATAGATGCAAATAAGATAGTTCTTATGCAACTGGGCCCAGACTGAGGTTTTAGTTCTCTTAAGGGTTTCTTTTTCCCCAATTACCATAGATTCCACCTGTATTATACCTCTTCCTTATACTGTGCCTTCCTATTCTGAATTGGTCCTTTATTCAAGGTCAGAGTGTTAAAATCTCAGCAGTCAAAAGTGAATTTGACTGACAAAAGCAGTCAGCAGTAAAGTATGAATTTTACTGCTAAATTTCTGCATGTTTTCTCAAAGACTCTCTTGTCAGTTTCTTTACTAAAAATCATTCAAGCTGTATTGCCTCTGTTGCTTCACAGTTCTATCAAATCATGTTCTCAGGTACATTCTTTTTCAGTTTAGACATATCCCATCTTACAATTCATATGGAGAACCTCTCTGAAAGTTCTTTATCCTGGCTCATTGCTTTCAGATTCACCTCCATCTCGCCATACTCCACTGCATCAAATACAATTAGATGTCATCTTGAATATTTACTTCTGGTTTATTTCATGTCTCACTAGTTCATCTCTTCAAACATTAAGATATTGATTTTTTCCCACCTTCATGTGAAAAATAAGGATATTCTTGATTGCTTATTTTTCAGCTTGCTTCTCTAGTGAGCATCTCTTCAGTTTCTTCTCATAGACTTTACAAATCAGCTGCTGCAGTCCTTCTTAAAGATTTTATTCATTTTGATTACAGATTATTGGTCAGGTGTTTGACAATAGAATTGTAGAATTTCTCAAGGTAGAAGGACCTTTAAGGATTGGGGAATCCAACCCCCTGCTTCTCTCAGGACTGGCTAAAACTGAACCATATTACTAAGAGCATCACCCACATGTTCCTTGAGCTCTGACAGGCTTGGTGCTGTGACCAGTCTCTTAGTGAAAAGCATTTTCCCTGTCTGAAATTGCTGTCATGCATTTTCATTAGATTTCTTCGTGTCCTATTGCTGGTCAGCAAAGAGATGATGTTTCTATACTACGTCTGTGTTGTGTTAGTTATTCTGGGATCTGGTAGCTCTTTTTGTAACTGGTCTGTATGGTGCATCAAACGGATAAATAATGTTTTCTCCCCATTAAGGAGATACTTGTCCAGAAATATAGTGAATACTGAGAGTGCATTAATTAAAATGTATGCTAGCAACTAACTGGTAAAAGCAGATTCATACCATGGGCGTATACCAAATATGCCTTTGGGAAACATGCTGCAGGTAGGCTTAGAAGGAGCTTTCTCCCAGTTACTTGTCTGTCTAATAAACGTTTGGCTCTGAGTAAAGCTTTTACAGATTTATGTTGTAAAAGTAAATAGAAATAACACTGGAAATGACTGAGATTTTGTCCTGTCAGTAATCTCTGTGAGGTATCAGAATAGAGAGAGAAAGTTAGCCCTGAATTACTTTTCTTATGCATTATCAGTGAAGGAAAAACTAGAGGAAACTGCAGATCTGGTTTTGCATAGACAATGTTCATAGAACAATAGGAACTCTGTCTGCACTAATCTCATTAAAAAGAGATTGGAAGTTTGTGAAAGTTCAAATGCTTGGGTAGGAGAGTTATGTCTTGGTTTTTAACTGAAAAATACAAGGTACAATTTAAGGACTGTTTTAAAAAGCACATGAAATTCCTAATACTGGTGGAGGGAGGTGGGAGGAGACCTGATATTCTTCTGTAGTAGGAATCTAAGAACTGTTGCTGGAGAGCTTGGAAGGAAAGAAATCAAATTGACAAGTTTGCTTTTCATGTTCAAATCTAACTGAAAGTTATAAAGTGAACAAGTGGTAAAAAATTACAAGTTAATGTGTTTCTTACAATGTAAAGCTTTTTTAATACAAAGAGGTAGGTGGGGTCAGGAAATTTCAGTCTTTATAATTCTTGGAGATAAATCAGACTTTGTAACTATTTGCAATTGATCCTACTATCTTAGGTTTTCAAGATCAAAGCAGTGCAACTGGCAGGAAAACTTCTTCCAGCCTTCAACACACCTACGGGTATACCATGGGCAATGGTCAATCTGAAAAGGTAATGACTTTTCTTTTGTGAAATGTGTTCCTCCCCCTCCCTCCAACTCAAAATTGATAATGGCATACATACATCAGTTTTTCTTAGTAGTGGAGCTGTAGAAGATGCAGACAAATTGTTATTCCTGGCATGTTAGAATAATTTTGATAGAGTTTAGCACATTCTAACTCATTAACTGCAATAAATTTTGATCCTGTTTTTTTTTTTGTGATTCTGCAATAAGCATTCAATTTGCCATTGGACCACACTGAGTGTATTATTCTGTGTGTTGCTCTAGAGCTTAATAATTGTTTCTTTAGTCATTACAAAATCTATTAAAAAACAGAATTGTTTGCAGGACATGGTTGAACTTACTGGGTTTTCTGTACTGTGTGAGCTGTATGTTACCTTTAGAAGATTCCCAGCATTTCAGAATATGGTGGGGCTCTGAAGTTATTTCATTTTACCTTTTAGCTTGGGTATAAAGTCAGACATGCTGAAGTCAACTGTGGTCAGTGCAGATGGAGAGGAGGCTCCTTTAGATGACTGTTCAGATCAGACTGAAGTTGGATGGTCTGCATTGCCTCATGGAAGACAACTGCCTTGCCTATTTTATGTTGTATTGCTTGCTTAGTGCTGGGATTTCCCTCAGATTTTGAGAGAGCATTTTTGATGCTTTGAGGCATTCTTTACGTATTCACTATGTCCTTAAACGGTAGCTGTATTGGGATGTATATCTAGATTGTGTGTACACTTACTCATAACTGAAATCTTTTATGAGAGGAAGCAGGAGTACTCTTCAGAAATACATAGCTAACTACAGAAATTAAAAGACCACCACCACCACCTGAAAGGTGGTGAAAACTCTCACATTAAATTAAACCAGAGGTAATTTAGGAGTTAGGACTTAGCAAGATGGTATCACTTAGAGTGCAAAAGGTAGGAGGTATGTGACACTTTCTGCTGACTCTTTAGGTGAGCCTGAGGAACTCATGTATTGTGCCAACAGTAAACATCCTGTATTCCTATCTAGACACAAGATAGGGAAGCGCATCCCACACAAGTTAAGGAAACAGCAGATCAGCAGAACAAGGCAGCAAATGCTGCCACCTTCAAAACTTGTCTTGATTCTTGTTCTTAGGAACATGCAGTGAATAAAGAATAACTGCGATTGAGCCCAGTGTTAAGTCATCATATTGGTGTGACATCATGGTATTATAGTATTTAATCATAGGACTTTTGGTTTATGAGGTTATTGTATCTTTGTTCCAAAAAGACCCAACCAGTGAACCAACTGATCAATCAAATCACAACGCCTGTAATCTTAAGTGTGGGTTAAAATATTGTTGTTACTTGTTTAATTGGCTGTGGTAGTTGTGCTGTGCACAGTAACTCTGAATTTTCTATTGTTTTCTCCCCTTTTTTGTGCATATTTGTTGGAATTTAGTGGTGTTGGTCGAAACTGGGGCTGGGCTTCTGCTGGCAGCAGCATCCTGGCTGAGTTTGGTACTCTGCACATGGAATTTGTCCACCTCAGCTATTTGACTGGGGACCCTGTATATTACAACAAGGTGAGTCTCAAAAATCAATTTTTTTATCATACTTCTTATCATAAATTGCATTAAAGGGGAAGTACTTTCTATATTGAATTCTACTTCCATTCTTGGTAGCAGGTAATATTTTCATGCTTGTATTTCTGTTACCAAATAGATGTCTTTTTCAAGTAGAAATATACGACAACACAGGTTTTCTTATTTGTTTCAGAATACATTTAAAAATCATGATTTTTTTAAGCATGTTTATGTGAGCAGTCCTTTAAAACCAAAAACATACAAATCTGAAGAAAAGCCCTCAAGAAAGCTTGTGGTTCAGATTAATAAAATTTGCTACTAAAAATGAAAGAAAAATAAAAAATATTAGATTTAACTATGTGCAGAGGGCAGACTAACGTTGTTAGCGGTGAACCTGATTCTTGATTTAATTTAGGTCATGCACATTCGGAAGTTACTTCAAAAAATGGATCGTCCTAATGGACTTTATCCAAATTATTTGAATCCAAGAACAGGCCGGTGGGGTCAGCGTGAGTATTCTTATTTTATTAATTCCTAATTAGAAGTCTACTTCTTGCTTTGTTGCTGAGTTGGAGATCAGAAAGTTTGTTCTGTATGGTACAAACATTTTCAAGCATTGCTTGAAAGCATAAAACACAGAAGGATTGCTTGAACTTAAGATCTCCTGAAATCAATCTTTGCCTGTCGCTATCTGAAGTCACAGAGCTCACTTCTTAGAGTGCTCTCTGAAAGCAGCTTCCTACTTAATCTGATCCTCTCCTCATGTTTATCAGTCAATAAAATCTTCAGTAATAAAGAATAAGGCTGAAAGTATTTCCTCATTTTGATTCTGTTCCTGGTTTTGTTCTGCAAACCATCTGGTAAGTGGATTATTGTAAGGTGATGTGCATTAATGCATGTTTGTGGTGGTTAAATTGTGTTAGGCACTGACATCTACAAACATAATTCATCTACTTAGTGGCATGTGAAATGGCATGATGAACCTCCTTATAGATGTAAAAAAAAAAAAGCTTTGGAATGAAAAGAAAAAGCAGGTGTTGTCACTGACAATGTAAGAGAGATAAAACATCAAGAGAGAGATGCAAACATGATTCCTTTCTTGAAGTGGTTCTTTCAAAAAATGTTGAGTGATTTTGTGCTTTGATAGAGGCAGTGATAAAAGAGAATTTTTTTTCCTTCAAGATTTCTATTTCTTTTATAAATGCAGGTCTATTTAGGAAAAACAAGCAAGATGGTCTATTTCTGTCCTGTTTGACATCAATGATAGGTTTTGGGGATTTCAGTGGTTGGCTGTAAATATCCAGCAGAACATGTTCTGGCTTGCAAACTGAGAATCTGCTTCTGACTTTGAATCTGGTATGTGAGGGAAATGAATACAGCTGTCACTTCAGTCACTGTGAAATACTTGACTAATCCCATCTTTAAAGCCAAAATTCTCTCCAAAGCATCTTATATCTTTAAGTGAATCATGACACCATCTGAGATGGGCAAATGGATTGATGAGACAAATTCTTCTGATAAATTTAAGTTTAACAACATATTCAGAAATAAGAAAATATGCAAATACAAATACTCAGGCTTATTTGTTCAAAAGACAATTTTATATTGTTGCTTTGAAACAATTCTTTGTATTTATTTTTTTTTATTTCTAACCATCTGCTTGTGCTGGCTTTATCAAAAGTAGTGTAATGTGATGTGTCATTCTTTAGAGGATTCTTTAGAGGCTGTTTCATAAAGTCATGGAATGGCTTGAGTTGGAAGGGGCTGTAAAGATCATCTAGTTCCAACCCCCCTGCTGTGGGCAGGGACACCTTCCACTGGATCAGGTTGCCCAAAGCCTCTAACCTGGCCTTGAACACTTCCAGGGATTGGGCATACTCAGCTTCTCTGGGCAACTTGTTCCAGTGCCTTACTCACCCTCTCAGTAAAGAATTTCTTTCTAATATCTAATTTAAACCTACTCTTTCAGTTTTAATTAATCCATCTCCCCTTGTCCTGTCATGACATGCCCTTGTAAAAAGTCCCTCTCCAGCTTTCTTGTAATAACAAGGCACAGATTTAGTATCACTTGGGAATAAAATACTCCTCGTCACTAAAAATAAACATACAGTGAAAAGTTTAACTTTGCAGAAGTTTGGTGGAGCTCAAACATGCTATATAAATGGATTTTGCAAGATAATACATTTGGGACTCAAGTTTAGGATTACAAACAGAGAATTAAGTTCTGAGGATAAAAAGAAATACAAATTTATACAATCTTTAATTTTTCTATGCTGATCATGAGTCATAAATTTATTTCCTGGAATTTGGTGGTTGGGGTTTGGGGTTTTTTTTTTGAGCAGATAAGGTTCCAAATGCACATTCAGATGTTCTGGTAATATTTCTAGGATTTTCCCAGTGCAATGTCATGGTTCAGGATGATAGTCTCCAATTTAGTAATTCTGCTAAAACCACACCCTCTGCTCACTCACCCTCTGCCTGCCTCATGTTGGAAGCACAAAAGGCTAAGATCACTGGTCGAGTAAGAGCAATTTACTGGAAACAACAGTGAGATAAGGAAATGAGCAGTAACTGTGATAATATTAATAACAAAAGGTGTAGGACAAAGGATTTTACACAGAAGACCTGTTCTTTCCAGCCACTTTCTTCTCCCTAACCAGAAAGGATGCCTTCTCCTGAGAGGAGTCATTTTCCTTGCCTCTGGCAGTGACCTGAGATGGTATTGAATAACATTAGGGTCTGGCCTTGCCCCCTCCAAGCTGCTGTAAAAAATTAATGCTGTCCTGGCTGAAACTAGGACAAAACAGCATTTGTAAACCTAATACTGATTTTGTGGGGACTAGATAGCAAGAATCCATAATTTTGCATTTCCTTGCACAAACATGGATGGAATGAGGACAAAATGTCTCTCTCTGTCCGTGGTAGATCACTCTTCAGTACATCTACTTGCTAAAATTTGAGAAGTTACAGTAAAGGAGCACGTCGTCTGAAACACTGGACAGATGAGGTGGAGTAGCTGAGGCTTAGGCAGGAATTTCTTTCCCCCTTGCAGAGGTTGTCTCCTGCCATGCATAAGTGAGTCCAGTAAGGATGATGCCTTCACACACAACATCCCAATTCAATAGTGGACTCGTGTCTAAGGCCCTTACACTGCTACTGGCTTGAGTCCCATGGTTGGTATTAGGGCAGGCACGGCTTTTATATTCCTCTCAGAAGGTAATTTCAAAGAGCATTGTATTTGACTTGTTATATACCTTTGTACTGGAAAGACTGAGACAATGGAAGGAGTACCAAAGCATAACTTTTCTTTTTCCAGCTTCTGGGAAAGCTGCCCTTTTCATCTTTGCTCTGACCTTTAGTTTGATGCATCTTATCTTGTACAAAGCACTTTCTGCAGATAGTTTCTGAGAATTATTTCTGAACACTTTATTTGCCTAGATACAAGTAACTCTTCACTCTGACCTTTCTAGTGTTGCTTTCCTTTCTTTTTTTTTCTTTCTTTCTTTCTTTCAATGATTTTTTCTCTGCTCACATTTTTTTGGTTCAAATCTAGTTAGTTTTTTTGTTAATCTGTACAATATTCCAATTAAGTCATGAGCAGTGTGAAATAGATAAAATAAATCAGCATAAATACATTCCTAAATCCACTGCTGAAGAACTATGGGATATAGCTGCAATATAGCATCTTTCTAATGGTGGGTTTATTTTCTGTTTCTGTACCCTTTATTCCAGTGGTGAGTGCCTTTATTCAAAGTAATTAAAACATCAGTGATGATGTGAAATTAGCAGTCAGGCCAATTAATGCCATTACTACCAGTTGATTCTTAGTATTAGACAAAATATATAGTGGAAGAATTAATTTAGGTCAAGTTTTCTAAGCAGTTATATTTTGTCTTTACCTTTTAGTTTATTTTTTAAAGAAAAAAATATACTATTTGAAGAGAAGAAAAATTGTAGCCTTCTAGAAATATTGCTGTTTTTGTTTAATTTTTTTCCAACAAGCTGGTAGGTAAACTTGAATATTTAAAAGAAATTCCTCTTGCAAGATTGTGGAATAAAAGCGAGGCATCATTTTCTGTGGTTTTGGTGTGGCCCCATAGGGCTGTAAAGTGGATCCAGCTCTACTTGCAAGAAGAACTTTGTGGAAAATTCTTGATACCTTTTACCTTGATACTTGAGAAAGTATTCTGATACCTTCTCAGGGCTGTTTGCACTAGGAGCCTAGGCACACCCTAATTTTGTGGGCTTTAACCAAAGGCACATTGGGCTCTTAGTCCTCTTCGCATACCCAGAGTTCTTGATTGGTGATGAGCTAGCTCTTGTAAAGGTCTTTCAGGCCTTTTGGGGATCAGCAGCTATTATGGGACTTTTCTGTGCCTCAGAATATTTCTGTCTTAGCCTCCATTGATATTAGGCCATGTTGCTGTGTCTTATCTGGTTTGCCTCGTTTAAATGTATGCTCAAAATGTGGTCTGTGCTCTTCTTGAGTTAGGAGAAGGGGGGTAATGTATGTGATATGCTGCAACCTTGTTGACATCCTTCTGATGTCCAGTGAATCATTTCTGCTGGAGGTTGATTTATCAGAGTGCAGGCCTTTCGATCTCAGTATAAATAGCATGTTCTGCAGTTTCACTGCTGGGAATGATGTGCAGGGGACACTGCCCTGAGAGGTGCAGGCCATCTTTTTCACTTGTTAGTCTGCTGCAGCTTACAAAGACATACACTTTCATTCAAACCAGTCAATATTTCTGTTAGAAATGCCTGAAAAGTTATAATGAGTGAAGTAACTTACCAGTCAATTAGTAATAATGATTTTATCAAGAAGGATGTGCCCACTGCTTCCAGGTTCTTAACAAGTTCTAGAGACGAGTCAAATCATTATGTCAGCGTGGCATTAATCTATAGCCACGTCTTTGAAGTGATTACAATTTAATTAATATAAATTTTCATTTGCATTTAATGCACTTGACATAGCCCTCAGAGAAGGGTTCTGGTGACAGATTACTTCATTCTTTTTCTGCCTGCCTTGATGAAGCAGCAGCAAACATAGCAGGCAGGACTGAGCAAGGACTACTGCGTCATCCCATCATTTCTTTCCATTTGAGTGCTGTAAACCCCAGCCCTAAAAACTGCTGGGCGAATGGCTTACTGGTCATTGCTAAATCCCTGTCCTTTCCAATGCAAATGCTTTGTAAAACAACTGGACACTTAATGCTGTGTAGCAGCAAAGGGAGTTCATTATACCCAGGAGGAGGAAAATGGTGGCTAAATATTTGGCTTTAAGCTTATAATGTTCAGTTATTATTACAGCATGGGAGTCATGACAGACAGGTTTTGAATAGGTTCAGCTCAGGATTTGTCAGCTCACTGGGGCATTTGCTAGAAGGCAGAGCTATAATGCCCAGAGGAATGTTGACAGATTCCATTTTTACTTGTGGGCTAAGGTGATGGTCCAGTAGGAACAAGTTATTTACAATACTTCTCCTTTGGGGTTTCAGTTTCTGTAAGACTGAAAGGAAAATAGCTGGGAGGAAAGATTTTCTAACCTCTCACATTAACCTTCAGTTGACTTTGTTAGCTTTTCCTTTACACATGATGAGTAGTTGGATTGGTGCAAGCATCAGAACTTTGAATTTAGATTATTTGCACAAGCAGTAACAATGCTTTCTAGAGAAGCCTCCTAAGCAGATATAACTGAAAGTTGATTAAAAAGCAGGGATTTCAAAATTATGGACATTGATTTGTACTGAAGAAAAGCAATTTCTTAAAAAATTAAAATATGTTGAAAAAAATTTCATTTGCATTTGCAAACATGTTAGATGAGAATAGCAACTAGAAAAGCAATAACAAAAAGAAATGCCAGATCTGCGTGTTATTGCAAAGTCAGGGCAGACACGTCATGTTTGCACATTTCTGTAAATTGGATGTTCTTCCTTTTTGCTTTCCACCGCTGAAAATAAACAACTTAATTTCTTCTGGTTCCAACATCTCTTGCAGCTAATAATGTTGTTGAAGGGGAACTTTAATTACTCTTAACTTCGAATCTCATTTCCTGCATCTGGGCTACCTATGGAGTTACCTGGACTGGTTACTAAGAGAGTTGTCAGTTTAACTAAAGTTGGGGATTAGGCCAAATATGGCTTTCATATGCAAGAAAATAAGCAGAAATGTCATTCTGTGTTAATCTTACAACTTTATTACACCTTAGTGATATGTGGGCACATTAACAAGTTGCTGTGAAGTAAGCTAGCATGTGAATTTACAGTGCATAAGCTGAGCATTACTATTAGGAATGTTGCAGCAGACACCAAATTTGGCACCACTGAATGCTGATATGATGAACGTTCAGGCTGCAGTCCATTCTCTGCTGCTTTATTCATGTCTCCTTACAGAAAACAAGCCCCTTACTCAGACTTGCAAGTAGTCCAAGGTAAAAGCCCAGTGAGGGACACTCTGCCCATCTTTATAAGAACTCACTGACAGTGTGGTATTGATCACGTATGAGAAGAGTATTAAATGCACTAAATTTAAATGGTGCCTTCCATGTCAAAGTGATAGCTATCCTTTAAAGATAAGACGATTCACACAGGTACTTAGCCTGTTACACTATTGTAGCCCCTTCTGGTGATGTTCTCACTTTCTTGCAGTTTTCTGCACCTATTACTACAGTGTAGGTAGAGGCACAGCCTGGGTGGCTGAATGGGAGAAGCTTACATCATCTATTTCCCAGTTGTTTGTGCTGTAGACTGGCCTTTAAATAAACTTAAGCAAATATCTTTATGGATATGCATATTGCCTGTACTTCAGGCAGTCTTTAATTTTCAACAATAACTGCTTAAATTGAATCAAGCACTTTTAATTTTAAAATTCTACTTGGAGAAGGCATCCGTGGATTTAATTTATTTGTGTTAGATTTACACTTCTTTTAAAATGGTGCAATTTTCAAACATTGGGAAAAAAAATTAAATTACTGTCATTAAGTCAATGGAAATACTGGGCAAATATTCCAGGTTTTTTATGCCTGCCTGTACAGCTGGTTTGAGGCTAATGCTCTTGGGCTGAGCTAGGTAATTAACCAAACTGCTTCATTTAAACTCTTGCAGGTAATAGACAAACCATGAGCAATGCATTCTATCTATTCTCATTTGTGATACAATATCATATCAAATACATAGCACCATCTGTCTATATTTATTTTTCAGAATTTAAAGGGACAGTGAAAATAAATCTGACATAAATGTATATAACATGGTTAAAGATGGTAAGAAAACCACTGCATTAAGTAGACTCCAAGACCTGGGGATTCCTCCTTCCCAGCTCTTGAAACCCAGCCAGGTCCAAGTGTCTCCATCCCTGTCTAATGGATGTGACTGCTGAAGTTCCCATTTGCAGTCAGGACATATTCCAGAGGTGCACACATGCATTAAGAGGACACTGATACAGCTGCCCACACAGAGAGCCACCGACAGTCCTGCCTTTGCAGCACCCCCATGTAGTCCTGCCACAACTCACCTGCAACATTCCCACAGGGAGCCAGGTTTTGATCCTCCTCCTTATGTTCACTTCAAACAGATGCATGGGCTTGCACCCTTCACAAGTGTCCTCATGCCCATGGACCCTTCAAATATTAGCAGAGGCTCTCAGTCCAATACTTGTGCTTGCACCCTGGACCTGTGCAGCCATCAGCACAGAGCTTGGGTCTTTCCAGATGCTGCTGTCTAGCTGGGAGTTTGCTAATGAGCTACACACGCACTCAGGATTAAATTCACTGGGAAAAACAAACACACAGAGGTGTTTTCAGCTGCTGGCATGTAAACCTAGGGCTCTGTGACCCCCCATCAGCCTCTGAGCTCTGCCACCCAGCTCTCCCAGCCGCTATGATCTGCAGAGCCTTTTTGATGTAGAAGGTGCTGTCACACTCTGCGTAATCCCTGCTGAGAATGCGAACACTGAGAAAAATCAGCATGTCACCTGAAGGGTATTGCCCTGATAGTGTGAGCTCTATCTCATCCACAGGGAGAGAGCCTCTCTTGAATGCAAGCCTTCAAGGGTGCTACAGAGATAGAAATCCAGATCCTGATTTATTTATCAGTGGGCCTTTCATTTTTAAAATTAAGCAAGAAACCCTTTCAGTCTTTACACCTGCCTCTGGGAGATGAAAACCCTTGCAGATGGCAAGGTGAAGTGAATAATACTGAAGAATGAAGTAGTCTTTCATAAGATTAAAGAAATACTGCAGATACATATTTCTGATAAAAATATAATTGCAGCATAAATTAACAGGTTGATAGTGTTGTTAGAGATGGTGAAAAGATGCTAGTATTGGAAAACATGTCTTTGCCAGCTGAAGCTGCTCATAGTCTCCTTTAACTATGAAGGTATTATACATTTTCTCTCCTACCCTTATTTATTTACTACATGCCTTGCTTAGCACAAGGAGTATCTTAAATTATGTCTATTAATACCTGTACCTTCCTTAAAGAAACAAGCAGTGCCATGAGTCAGGAAAAATAAAACTGTGAAGTGTAATGTCAAGTTCTGGCAAAATATCCATAATCTAAAAGGAAGCAAAGTGAATTGGGTCACGTAAGCCTCTGTATTCCAAAGTATTTTCCAAAACTCATCAGATAACTGCTTTCGATTTGGACTTGTGAATAACTTCTAATACTTTAACTCGCAGGTGATTATTTTTTCCCTTCAGCATAAGGAAAAGATTTTCTCTCTCTTAAATAGAAATGGTGCAGAATTAAAATAATTGCATATTGTAAAAGTACTTGTAGAGTAGTTCCCAACCTGAATTTTTGCACATTTATTTGATTTAGCAAGTAAATTTCTTTTTTAGTTCAAGTTTGGAACATCGTTTATGGAATGGGAAATATGTGATCTATGTGATAGTTAGTTTGGACGTAGGTGTAAGCATTTATTTATTTTTTTCTATTTGAAATCTGCTTTCAGTTTATTACATTATGAACAAATAAAATTACAGCATTATTTCTAGACTTCCAGCAGTAGGCATGCTGTTGCATATGAGGAGGTGGGGGTGGTTCTTTGCAGTTCAATTTTTTTTGCTGTCTTGGCAGGTGTCCTTAATTTTACTCTCCAATTTATTTGGTGTTGTTCTGTCCTTAGGAACATGCATGTGTTTAGAATAGAAAATAATCTGTGTAATCTCTGCTGGGGAATTCCCATTGCACTTTTCCTTTACAACTCTGTACAAATGTAATTAGCTGTGTTCTGAGAAAAAGCTGCATTCAAATTTGTTTATTTGTTAGAAGCCAAGAGCAAGATAATCTGTTAAAACTTTATTTTAATGAAATACAGCAGAACTGTGCATTACAGGGAATATGCTTTTATAAGACTACAAGGTTAAGACATTTTGCTGGTCTGCTGAGCACAATTCTGAAAAAGGTGAACAAATAAAAGCTTTGTTTATTGTATTAAAGCTCCTAGTGTTATTGGAAGGTTAGACATGTATACGAACTATGCATTTGAAAAGGAGTGCCTATAAATAATTTCTAAAGGAAGGATTTGGATATGGTATAACTTTGGGTTATGAGAATGCTTGCATACATTGCTACGCAAAGAGATGAATATTTGATTTTGCTGTACCACCAAGCTATACTTTTAGGGCATGATCTCAGTGGGGAGTGCATCAATATCTAAAATTTGTGATTTGTCCCACAGCAGCTTTTCCATTTGTCTTTCTCACTGTGAATTCAGTAAATTCATCTGTATTAATGAAGTCTGACATGTTTAGGGTACAGCCTGATATTTTTGAGAGTTTACACTGATAGTTTTGGAGGCATTAACTTAAAATGATCAGGGAGTAAAAGTTACCCTTTGGCACATGCTCTGTGAGTTTTTAGAGTTTGATTTCCTGTAGAATCTCATTATTTCTTTGATAATTTTATTCCTAAAGCTGCATTTTTGAACAATTCTTGACTTACTAGTTTCTTATGAAAAGGAAGCCTATCAAAATGCAGTCACAAACTCGTTACAGCCGTATTAAAGTTTCTTAGTTTTATTTATTCCTTCTCTGTAACGTGTTGGAGGCTGTCGATGCTCTCTAGATGATTGGTAAATTTGGATGACACATCTGTTGTCACATCTGACATCTGTTTCTTTGTATTTTGTCTTCAGTATGTGAGACTTCATATTCTGAGTTATGTGGAGATGTACCTGCTGGTGGCCACATGAGAAACATTTCCAGTTTGGTGACATTGAGAAGAGAGGGTCTATAGTTCTGTTCAGTGAACATTGAATGTAGCTTGCTGCTTTTAATCCTGAAGTTCCACTGGGAATTGGACTGCCCTTGTAGCAGCAAGCTGAAATACTGTCTCGACTTGAGGATCATGTGATCTTGCAGATATGGTCTCATATGGCATGTATAGTCAAGTAAGTGAGGGGTGGTGATGAATGCAGTCCACATATGGTGTGGTAGCTCAGTCTCAGTCACAGGGCATGGACTGAACAAGTCTTAACATCAGCACAATTTCCCAGCACTTACAGAGTGATTAACACTTCAGGTGGCTGCGTGTGCCATTTCAGGCATCTGTCATGAGAAGAAAAATAAGAGCTACATAGACGAAGTTTAGGAGAAAGAAACAGAGTAGCCTGGATTTATATTGCATGGGGTGTAATCCAAAAGTACATAACAAACGGGGTGTCTTTCCTTGCTTCTCGGAGTCACTTTTGACTGTCAGCTTCTATGTGGGGATATGTGTACATATATATATAAATATATAAACTGCCATGTCTTGATACAACTTGAAGGGTGAAGTTTTTGACAGTGGTTTTGCCAGCTCATTTGGTACAGTTGAGTGTTGGACTAGATTTAATCTAATAAATGTTTTCCTCTCCCTTGTTCTTGTTTATAATCTTCAAGAGGAGAATTGAGATCTTCAAGGAAGATTAAGATGAATAAACTAAAGCGTGTCATGACTTTAAGAGCTTGTCAATCCTCCTGTATATGAACTCTTATTCAAAAAGGACTCTGGGTTTTAGGCACATATGTACAGCAGTATTGTTTGCAGCAGGTGATGTTACCCCTTTCTGCTGCTTTTCACAGCCACCTTTTCAAGTAAAAAAAAGTCATCAGAGACAAACATACACGTGACTTCCCATCAATCCACTGGAAATCCCAGCAGCTTCGTTAAAGCTGCTCGCACAGTTGGGATTTACAGTGACTCCAAACTTGGCTGAGAGGCAGGTGTGCTTCATTTGGGTAGCTCTGTGGTTGAGTGTAATAACCTTGAAAAGACATCTTCTCACTTCTCAGTAAACACACCGACATAAGGATGTAATGTGTTTCTAATTTTAGCATGTGGACTAGATATATTTGGTTGATTGGTGTTTAATTCCTGAACATGTCTTCTGAGAGATGACCTAAATCTTTCCAGAATTGTAAATAATAGCTGGAATGTTTTGATGTTTCAGGAAAGTTTGAATACAAAAAAAAAAAAAAGAAAAAAAAAAGAAAACATTTGTTCCAGCTGTGAATTCCTGAGAGTGAAAGTACAGTCTGTTGTAAGATACCAAATTAGGATACTTCTTTGACATTACAGAATCATAAACTACATTGAGTCTGGAGGAGTGTTTTGATTCTAAGAACATTAGTTACTTAAAAATGTGTATAAGTTGGCTAGTTATACTTGCTGGTCTGTTTTGAAGTATTTCTATTGTCTTTGGACACACTTGAATTGTGCAAGTTTAACCATTTTTAGTCTTTAGTTTTATACAGTTCTAGGAAGTAATTTTTGCTTAATTTTATTATATGAGAAACTGGTAGCACTTACAATTAAGATTGCTTAATACTTTCCCTTAAGCAATTGTGTTTTTCAGTTTCTTGTAGCTGCCAGACTTTAGTTCTTCCAACTGGAATATTCTGTCTGCCTCAAGCTGTTCTGTTGGGGTTTCTTTAAACAACTTTGACAAAAACGCTTTCACCATCTCTAAATGAAACTGGAAATGGAACATGATTCTACTTGGATTAAAGTTTGTTTTTTCAAAGAGCACAGTTAAGGGGCTCAAGAGCCATCCATATTTTTCCGAGCCTTGTTAAAATATTAACACCAGGTTTCTCCATCTGGAGTATTTAGGGTTCATCTGCTCCATTCTCCAGAGCTGTGTGTGCTGAGCAGGTGTGATCGTGCACCCCCAGGTTGGGAGGAGCTGAGTGAGGTGTTTCATGCTGCTGGATTCTGTTGTGGCACCAGGCAGTAGAATGGGAAGCAGTGTCTGTTCAGCTACCTCCCAACTGATAAATGCTTAACTTATATTCTTCAAATGTGCTTCTGTTATATGAGACCCTGCATGTTTTCAGAAAAATTCTCATGCTGGTAATGTGTTCCTTAGTGATACATAGTTTATATTTGACTAAAAGTTGGGCCTTCACCTCCTTTTATCAGGGCTGCCTCTGCTGCAGTTAATTTACAAGTGTTTGCTCTTTTAAGCCAACCACTATGGCTTATGACATCCTTAGGTTGAATTTCTGCTGTGAATTGCAGCAGCTGCAATTTCCAGGGCCTCAGCTTTCTGGATTAAAGGATTAGAAGGGGAGCTTGCACCTATTTAGAGCAGCTGAGGAGCAGTAAGTCCAACTACATGAAGTAAAGATTGAACTGAAATTTAATCGGAGCCAGCCTGAAGACAAGCAGAAGAACAATTCTTTGAAAGTTTCCTGCACAGAGAAAGAGGGCTCCTGCAGTGTAAGGGCGTTTGTGCAGGCCAGAACAGCTAATGGTGATGGGGTATATGGATTGCTTAATCAAAGTCAGTGTTTGCTTAATCACGTTGCTACCCCCTCCCGGTCACTTAACTTCTCCACTCTTGAACTCCTTCTCTGACATATTACAATAGCACTTTGTCAGTTTGTGATCTTGAGGAAAATCAGCCTCCCTTCTTACTGCTTTCTTCTTTTGTCACAAAGTAGTTCTGTATTACTACTCTTGGTTAAAATGAATCAGTGGTTTGTTTATCTTGGCATTTCCAGTCTGCTGAGTATAGCACTCGTTTTAGTGAGTTTTGCTTTATTTTAAAGTCAAAAGTAACGTTTACAGTTCCTAGATTTGAGTTTACAAATAGCCAAATTAATAATTTTTTTGGTTGGTTGTTCTCTTTCTGTCTCTAGTTTGAAATATTGAATCAGTGTTGTAGTTACAGTTGGTGAATTAAAAGTACTGTGGGCATAGTCGATCCTCATCTCCACCTGCCTGTGCTTCTGCACTGCTCCAATGTTATCTCACCGTCTTGCTTTCCAGCAGGGCAGCCTTTGCATGCTAAACATGCCTCTACTCAGTGTTGTATTTCATCTTCTTTATTCCGTGTGCAGTAAGCGATGCAGAAGCTTTCTGCCGGGGGCAGATGTGCCCTGGGGTCAGGGAGGGGCAGTGGCTAGCTCCCCGTCTGCTCCTGGCTAGCAGGAAGCCTCACCCTCAGGTGTTGGGCCTACAGCATCAGTTCTGGCATGGGTGCTGCCTTTAATACAATGCCTGCCTTCTTTCTTTATTCTTGCTCCTTGCCAAGAAATGACAATGGAACAATTAAGGCACAAAGGAGAGAGGGTTTAGCAAATCATGAAGTGTTTTAAATTTGCCTCATTAAGCTGCTGTTAACTACTTAAAGCCATCTGCTTAAAAATAATTTGCACATCTTAAGTTTGCTCTAGAGAGCAGGTAGACCTTCATTAGAACAGGCTTCATTATTAATGTTATCTTTAAGGGGCTGTCAGTTGTTGTGGGAAACATGCTATTGCTAATGAACCAAACTTTCCCTGTAAACAAAAGGAGGTGTTGGTAACTTGCAGTCTGTGGCCATAACCGTGTTCTTGGAAACCACTGCCATTCATGTGGAAAGTGGCTTGCTGTGGAGGGAGTTATTTACAGATATTAGGTAGGTCTGGATATGACAAATGAGAATGAGCTGTGTGAATGCATAGTATCCCTGTTATCTACAACCATCCCCAAATTTAGTCCTGAAGAGGAAGAACAGCCAGATCCATCTCAGTGCCTCACCCGTTGTTGAGGAGGGGGAACCTTGTTGCCTATGCCTTGAAGAGCTGTTTGCAGAAAAAAAAGTTTGTCTCCCCAGATTTGTACAGAAACGATTTCTCTTAGAGAGAACAAATCACCAGAGCTCTGCAGACCCTCCCTGCTCTCTGAGGCTGAGATCCAGTGGCATTTCAGTGAGACAGTGTGCACTCTATCTGACCTCCTGCCTGGTGCTGTGGTTTAGTGCTGTCCTGCTTCTTGTCTGGGGACACTGTGTCAGCAGTGAGCTCATGGATTGCTGATCCCAATAAGATCATTTGGAGTGAAACTATCTTTAGGAATATTAGATAATGGTATGAGGTTTTAAAAGGAGGTCCCCCTCTCAGTCTGTGGGAAAGAGGTAGATCTGGTTTTTGGCATATTAGCTAGGACACACTGTTACTAAGTATAGATCTTTTATCAATATGTAAAAAACTCATTAAAGTATTGCTCTGAGATTGGTTAGTTTGTTTTTCATTGAGGGCTTTTTGTTTGCAGTTGAGTGCTGTTTATTAAGAAGAAAAATTCCAATATTTAACAGGATGTAAATCCTTTGTAGTAGCTGAGCAAAGATGTTGCTAGGAACTCGGAATACCATTGTCTTTCTATTAAAGTTTTATTTGTCTCTTTTTGACAAGAAGAATCCTTACAAACAGACTAACTGCACAGGTTTGCACACAATATGCTTTCAAGTGTGACAAACCAGAAAAAGTACAGGGTTTCTTGTAATTGTTTTCGGTTGCAAAGGTTGAAGGTATTCTTTCCAACTGCAGCTACTGAGTCTTTCAGTTTGAAAAGAATTCCAAAGCAATCCTTGACTGGAATCCTTTTATGTTTGCCCAGTCATCTGGGCCTGCGTTTGAAAAAATGCAGAATGAAGAAATTACCCAAATTTGTCTTGATTTGAAGGAATGAATGTTCTAAAAATGTATACATTGAACAGAACATGTGGTTTCAGCCACATTTGTTGTGCTGTTGTACTTCTTTTTGCTATATTTGTCTTGATCTGAAATGAATTTTACTTCAGGATTTCACTGGAAAACTGCTCTTCAAAATAAAACGTGACAAAGAGCTAATTAAAGGATTCTTGTAGATCAAATATGTGAAAAAAGGAATCCATTTTAAAATTTTCAAAATGCTTGTACTTAATGCATATCTTCTCAGTTGTTTACTAAGGAGCACCCAGTATCAAGATGCTATTGTAAGCTCAGTTTTCAAATCAAAAGTTATTCCTTTTTGGGATTCTGGGTTGACATGAAAGGTTAGGACCAGCGTGAAAATGTCAGTAAATTTTATGTGAAAAACATTTTTCTGAGCAAAACATTCTGAGTTGAGCTGACTTAAATCTTTGAATCCATCTGAGCTGTAGCTGAAATAGCAGGAGAAGGTGATAACCACAGTGGAACTTCTGATAAGTTTGGATAGGGAGCTTTGTTTTTAGGAAAGAATGATATGCAATGACCCAAATCTACAGTTTTCACCAGTTACGTATTTGCTAAGGAATCTTGGAAAATTTTATTTTAGCATTTCCACTCTAGGTGAGAGCAAATTTTCAAAGACACATAATCTGTCACAAACTGTGTTTTAAGACATTTCTACTTATACTTCTTATAAAATGCAGCAAATTCTGCTTTAGCAACACCTTCAGATACTAGCAGAAGACCTGAAGAAGACCTTGCCAGGGTGCAGTTAATGCAGCTGCAGAAGTTGGAAAACTCACTGTGTTCGAACCTCAGTTCAGCTGCTGCATTGGCCTCCTTTTCACTTTCATCCTCTTTTGGCTGTTTTTGTGGATGGGGAGGGGACAGGGACATAAAGACAAAGACAGCTGCATCTTGATGCAGCTCCCCTGAAATACCATCATATGTTCCCATCAGAAATATTTCATATGTCCCTATCCTGCTGCTGAAGAGAAGGAGCAGGATCCGTTTGCCTTTTTTGACAGGTCTTCCCTCTGGTCCGACTGTGAAAGGCATCAGCTGGGGAGTAGAGTAGCCCACTGCTGAATGAGAGAGGAGCCTTGAAAGCTCTGGGCTGGCGAGAGCTGGAGTGAGTATGCGTAAAAGGAGCAGGGAAAGTGCTGCTGCTGGGAGTTGCAAGGCCCTTGAAAGGCTTTAGTTCCTTACCATGTGCTTCTCTACTTGCTGAATGGGGGGAGGATCTGAATCTGAGAGGCTTGAGCAGCTCTGTTCTCTGCATGAAGAAGGTGCAAAAAAGGCTGTCTTAGGGGATGGCTCTGAATCCTGTGTCCCCCGATGCTTCTGGTGCCTGTGTTCCCTGTACTCTTGTCTAAGATGAGAAGCAATGTGAAGGAGAAGATCTGCTGACAGAAGAGGACAGTTCTCAAATGACTGCCTGGAGAACCAGACATGAAATGGGACATGTTGCTGATAATTGACTTTTGAAACACCTGGAATGTGGATTTCTCTGTTTAGGAAATAAACTTTTTCCACTCGTCTTCCTGCTCTTTCCTGTCCCAAACCCAGCTGGAGCTACTCCAAGAACGCTGCTGAGGGTTCAACAGCCTGTCCTTGTTGAGACCTGAGTGCATCTGTCAAAGAAATCTGGCTGAGGATCATCCCTGACTCAAGTGACAGAGCTCAGCTGGGGAGGAGGCAGCAGCTTAACAGAAGTAGTTTTAAACTGTCTCTTGTGAAGTCAGTCCCTGAGCAGTGCTGGCATAAGTTGTAGCTTTGAAGTCTTGGGATAGCTTATGGGTTTTTAAATTTTTTTTTCCTGAAAACCACAGACCCTTGTTTTTTGTGTCTACTTAAGAATGTAATTGTGAGTTGAAGGAGTAATTTCTAGCCCTTGTGTTTTTGCAGGAAAGTGACTCATGACCTGAATGTCCTTTTACAGCTCAGGGTGAGAAAGCTTATGAAAACTCATAATCACTGAGTAACTGGGTGTGAAAAGGCAGTCAAGGAGATTCTGAGGTATAAGAGAAGGGCATGAAGTAATTTGCTTCAAATTCACAACTTGAAACTAAATGGGAAAGCTACAGGCTCTCTGCTTGCTCCTTCCTTTGTTTAGAAATCCGGTTTTAAGTAGCAGAGGAGCCAAGAGGCAGATAGAAGAGTTAGGATAGCAGCATCTATCCTAACCAGCTCTAACCTCCTACTCACATCTTCAGAGACAAGCAGACATGCTGTGGTAGGGTGGTGCTTGGAGGAAAAAATAACAGAAGGAGAGTTCAACCTCTCTTTTGCACCTTTATCCCAGAAAAACTGTGAATAATACCACTTTTTTGAGGTATTTTGTAAAAGGAACTGTCATATCTTTTCTTTACCCAGTGAAAGGGTACTTGCATGACTCAACCAGCCATGCCTAGGGCAGTGAATTTCTGGCATTGTGACAGTGTTGGTGTTAAACATTTCCCTCGCCTAGCTTCAGGAGTCTAAGACTGTTCTGGTGCCACTGTTTTAAGGGCAGTAACATCAGGAAAGAGAAGGTTATGTGTGTTGTGGTTGGAGTCACTTGTTAAATCTTAGGGGGTGCTGCTTTTTGAATGAAGGGTGTACTGGGTGAGTGCTTACCCTGGTTGGGTCCAAGGCTGCCAGACCATCAGTAGGCTTTTTGTGGGGGAAGTATGATAGTTCAGCCACAGAGAAACATAGTTCTCAAGCAGTCTGTCAGCACAGAATAGCAGTGACACTATTTCTGAAAGGCTGCTTCTGCAAGGGAAAGAAAAAAGCAAAAAGGGGGACAAAAAAGAAAGCTGTGTGTTTGGAGGTTCAGTTTATGTGCTGGTGGATTTTAGTAGTGAAGTAGCCTTACCCTGTGGCACATGGCACAGCTCTGCATAGCTGCTCAGGCTTGTCTTGTACACTGCAAAGGCAGTTTGTTTCCCTTTTGACTAAAATAATTTCAATAAGAACATTTGGTTTGAGAAATTCATTAGTCTGTCAAGTAACTACCCTGTTAGAAATAAAAATCTGCTGGAAAGATTGGATTATGTGTAGTTCATGGATAGCAGTTTGGAGCCAGCCACGTGACCTGGTTACATCCTGGATGCAGAGGTCTTAGGAGGTTTTCTACATGCTTTTTTCACATATACCTTAAAAACCTGAAACCTAAAACCCCCCAAACCCTAGCAGCAAAACAGTTAGGTTCTTTGGAACGAAGTAAAAGCAGAGGTTAAAGTACATTTTTGATAGGAGGGATAGCCTGCACAGAATGACAAATAGGGAATGCATACAGAAGGTTTTGTGCCTGTGATGTAAGTTTGGAGGGGAAAGAATGCAATGCAGCTTTGTCCTGCTAAAAATGTTTATAATTCTACAGCAGTAGGCCTCAAAATCATAAATTTATGTTTTGAATAAATTTAAGGTGCTATTACATAACAACTTCAACCTTTATTTTTTTGTTTTCTTCCCTCTTTCCCTTCTACAGATCACACATCCGTGGGCGGGCTGGGAGACAGTTTTTATGAATATTTATTGAAAGCCTGGCTTATGTCAGACAAGATGGACACGGAGGCAAGGAAAATGTACGACGATGCAATTGAGGTGATTATAATTCATTGAGTTTTCCAATACAGTGGAATCATCTTTAATGATTTTAAAAAATTAAATTAAATTTAAAAAAAACCCAAAAAAACCTAGACAGAAAAACCACCACCAACCACAGAACTTGTTTTGATTATGTAAGTTTTAAGAAATCAAGTGATGAATAATAATACTAGCTTTCACTCTGAGTAGTTTAAAAAGTATTATTGTGGAATACATGTGATGCAGATTATTGTGCTAAAAATGGTACAATTGTCCCAAATGGTACAATGTAAAAGCCCAAGCTCTAGTTTATTAATAGGAGATCTAGCAACTTTGAGATGTGTGCAGAACAACAATGTCACTCTTTTCCTGTGTTGAGAATTCACCATTCTAGGACCTGAAGTCCCAAATTGTTTTATTTTTTGCATTATTTTCTAAGGCATTTACATGTTATATTCCATATTTACCTTGCAAAATGTAGTTCATATCTATTCCTGTTTCTATGGTTCTTTCATGCTATGGTCTTACTCCTGGTCACGGACCAAGAACTGCTTGCCCAAGCAAGGGCAGCACTGCAGGATGGTTCAGTGGGATTTAGGGTAGGAGCCTTTCTGTGGTGGCTCTGAGAAAATTTTTTGTTGTCCAGCCCTTACTTTCCCAGTTTCCCCATCTTCTCTCAACAGCCTCTTATAGTGGTGCCCACTGTGCCACCATTTCTCTGCTACAGGTCAGATGCATGGAGAGTAACTGAGCTGGTGTGAGTCACGTGAGCTGTGGTCCCAGCAGCAGCAGGGACTGTGTGGTCTTGTCCCAGTGCTGATGTGTGGTTGGTGCCTGATGTGTTCCAGGCTCTGTGCATGCCGTGTTGCTTTCAACATAAATTTTTATAGCTTAGTTTTACTGTGGTTGGTCTTCTAAAGCAAAACACCTGTTCTTGGAGTTTGCAAAATTCACATTTTAAAAGATATATAGTGAAAGTTCTAGTACAAAATTGCTTTGAAGCTGTAATATCTCTTACTCCTGACCTGAATTTGATTACATTTTACTTCCAGCTGCTTTGACTTGTTCCTTCTCTACATTGTTTTAAAGGGTTATCTGCACCATATAGCTGGTTACTATCAAATGTACAATTGGCATTCTCTCCTGAAAGAAAAATGCCCTTTTTTTTTTTTTTTTTTTTTTTTTGGTCTCACAATATAAAACAGATTTTGAATTATTTCTTAAGCTTTTTTCTATTTATTTTCCTGTGTCTTCAGTATGGAGACAGCAATGTAATGGTTCTTCTAATGTGATTCTTCTTCTAACTGACTCCTTCTTGGTTTTATCCTCTTCATCCAGCCAGGAGCTCTGTTTGCACTCTTAACCTTTGCCTCAAACCATCATCCACTTTCCGGTTGCTTTATTCTGAAGCTGGTTATAATCTTTTTGATTTACTACTTTCCTACCACTGTGATTTACATTCCCAATTCCTCAGTGTTTGACCTTACACTTATCTCTATTGCAACACATTGTTCAGGCAAAACCCATTTTGTCACCTGCTCTCAGTGATTTTACAGAACTGACTTTTTCTTTATCATTATCTATAGTTCCATCAATTTTTGTGTCATCTGCAATTTCTTTCTAGCATTTTTCTTGGAGATCATTGTTAGAAATACTGCCCAGAGTTAAATAAAGTATCTATGCAGAATCTTCATGGGGTAAGGATTTTTTCATTTTTTGAGAACTATTTTTTTTTTTTGTACTTTGAACTGTTCTAGCAAGACAGCTTTTAATCTACTTCATATGTGCTGCCTTGAATTTGTTTAGGACTAATACTTTGTAAAATGCAAGAAAATCTCAAAACCCCTAATATTCCCAGTATCAGCATACACATATCAATCAGAAATTTATTTTTGAAACCACATCATTCATTTTATATCATTGTTTTATTAACTTTTTAAACTACTGATAAGGGATTGGCTGTTTCCTAGTCCTTTTGAACTTCCTTAGCTTTCCAGGGTTTGTTAAATTCTACATTACTAGTTTAAAACATTGGTTGTGTATTTTTAATAGGTTAAAATACAGTTTATGGAGTTCTGTGAGTTTAAAGATGTTTAGCAGTTGATATCTAGCTTCAATTGTGGTTACTGTTGAAATATTTTTCTCTGATTCTTAAACTGTGAACACTTCAAAATTAGAGGAAATAAACTCTCCTATTTGTCCTCTTAACTGTAAACCATCTCACAAACATTTTGTATGGGCATGTTGCTGAATGGAGACAGAGCAAGGCAAATTTGGGACCAGGTGAAAACACATGTGGATAGAGGGAGGAAAAGTTAAGCTGCTCGTGCTTCATGTGTGATATGACCTGCAGTCCAAGCATCAGAGGGTTCCTTCAGTTTTTTCTCAGCTAAACCTACCCTGTACATTTGAGTCTGCATGAACTATTCTGATTTATGTGCTGTGGAACATACTCTGTTTCAGGGTTTGTGTCTCTCCCAGGTTGTGCTTGACATTGAAAGGCACAGGCAAGGAGTCATTAAGTAGGATTTTCTTTGCATAACTGCAATTCGAATTTTTATTTAAATGTTTTTTAAGAGACCATTCCCTTACCATTCTTTTGTTCTTGCCTATAATATAGGTCTTCCTCCATAGCTAACACTTCCTTGTTTTTCAAAATGTGGAGCAGAAGCTCTTTACATCGTTTGTGCAAGCAGAAGGAGAAAGGTGTAGCATGCATTCCTCCCACTCACAACACAGAGTTGGAAATGTTCTCAGCACCCACCAGTCTAAAAGAATGTCTCTGTCCAGCCACACTTCACTCCCTTATCTTATTACAGCAGCGTGAGTGGAAGATGGACAACATAACCTCACTTGTAACTCTTGCAGTAGACAGTGATATCTCATTCCTTGGAGCTATCATGGGGAAGAGAAATGCAGCATCTGTTCTTCAGATGTCATGGTTTCCGATCCATGGCATATGAAGTCTTATCCAGGTCACCACATACTTCCTGCCATGCATGCAAACAAGTTGTATATTCATAACCCCTCTGTATATAACATGGGTGCAGTCTTCCACTGTAAAGGACACTTCATTGCCATGTCCTAGTATGGAAATTCACAGCTATGATAAAAGCTGAAATTGTGCCTGTTGGGAATTTTTTGTGGTGTTAAAAATTGAGGGACGGGCCTCTTAACTTTGCTTTCAACATCATCATGTGGGCCTTCCAGCTAGTCTGGTTTCAAGTGTCTTCCTTTCCTTCTCACATCAGCTGGAGGGATAGGTAAGCTTCCTTTTGATCTGCTGCCTTGAGTAGTCTAATCTGTTAGGCTCATAAATTTGATCCTCACTCTTTCTTACTGCACAGCATTAGGGAGCTAAAAGAAGGATTCAGCAGTGTGCTTAACTGTCACAACATAGCAAGTACTGCTGCAAGACAGCTCAGAAAATGCTATTTTTTGTAGTCAAAAAGCACATAAACTTCAGAGGACATTCAGGTTTTTCATAGAACCACAGAGTGTCTTGAACAGCAAGGGACCCTCAGGAATCATTGAGTCCAGCTCCTGGTCCTGCACAGGACACCCCAGGAGTCACACCATGTGCCTGAGAGTGTTGTCAAAACACTTCTGAACTCTGTTGGACTTGGTGCTGTGACCACTTCCCTGGGGAGCCTGTTCCAGTGCCCAACTACCCTCTGGATGAAGAACCTTTTCCTGCCATTCAATGTAAACCTCCCCTGACACAACTTCAGGCCATTCCCATGGGTCCTGTCACTGATCTTGAGTGCCTTTCCCTCCGCTGCCCCTCGTGATGATCTTGAGGACTGCAATGAGGCCTCCCCTCAGTCTCTTCTCTAGGCTGAACAAACCAAGTGACTTCAACCACCCCTATTGTTGAGGCATTTCAGAGACAAAGGAAGCTCCTTCCATTAGTTAATCTCTTAGTTGATGTGAACTAAATCTTCTCTTTGGGATTTGGAGCATACATGTCCACTCTGGTTTGTGTATACTCCTTGTAGTGTCCAGCAGGACGTCATTGTTTTGCAGTTCCTGTTGGAGTGCTCTGTGGCCTCAGCCATGCAGCCTGGGATACAAATGCCAGATCTATCCCAACCTGCACAAACTTTTCTTATCTGCTAGGCAGTGCTCCCAGCAATGCCCAGCAGTCCCTTGTTAATTACTGCAAATATTAATCATCATTTTTCTGCAGCTGGCAGGCAGCAGGTTGTTGAACGATAAAGTGTTTTGAGAGAGTTGCATTTATGTTCTTGTGATGCTTCCTTTGTGACTCTCAGGATCTAACCTAGTTATTGAGTAGCTGATAGAACTTTGATTTTCAGATTTCAGAAACTACTCCTTCTACTTTCAAGTCCAGATGGGTTTTTTGCTCAGAAGAGGAGCGTGTTGCACCTAGAACATGCTCTTCAGTCAAACCATGAAAGCAAGTCCTGGTGTAGAGGAGTAGCTTATGGAGAAGTATATAAATTTGGCCTTTGTTGGCTAGCCTGGTGCTAACCACAGCAATTTTGTCTCACTGGAAATGTTTCTGCAGCCATTTGTTCCTCAACAGCTATGAAATTGTGGAAAGATATAATTTGAAAGCAAATGTCACTAAACATTTGGAAAAAAATGCTTTCCTTTAGGAAATAAATAATCCATATGGTTTAGTGCCTTCCTGGTCCTCATAGTTAAAGTGACTTTCCTTCAAAGGGAACTCAACTTTTATGTACCATATGGTTGAAAAACGTCAGTTTTGTCACAGTCTAGAATAATGGAATCAAGAGAGTTAATGCTCCAGATCTTAATATCCTTTCCAGTGGCAGTATTTCCTGTACCAGTACTTTCAGACCAAATGAGGCTTGAACAGTTAACCACATCAGGCTCCTTAGCAGCAGAAGGCAGTCATCAATGCCAATTTGTGTGATGGTTAGACAACCACCCTGGCAGCTGTAGACTTAGTGGTTTCTGCTCTGTCATTTATTTCTGCCTTCTTCTCTCTGGATCCTGCCATGAGCACAAACCTCAGATGTGCCAGTGGTATTAGTGAAGGAATTAGCCCAGCAGGAGTGCAGACCAGCACTTCTCTTCCATTACTTCCTTGCTGTCTAATGCTAGACTTAGTAAATACTGCAGTAGGTTGGTGGGAATTGTGATCCTCTCTGAAAGAGACTTAAAGCAAATGTTGTTTCATCTAGTTTGCAAACTTCAGGAAGTTAGGTCAGCTATTCTTCTAAGAGAGGGATACCATTTATAAGTCACAAGCAACAACATATATTGGTACAAATGTGCAAAAAGAATCCAGCAGTTGCCTCATGTATAAAATAAGAAAGTTTTTTGTGAACAGCTGCTCTGACACCCATCATTTGAGAATGTGCAATCAGAAAGCTGCTGTGGAGAAGCTAGAAGGTGGCTGGAGCATTCCTGTCACTTCCTATTAAAGACTGACTGAGGGTACAGGTTTGCATATGTTGCTGACCAGAGTTTCCAACATGGATTTTCTGAGTACTCACAGAGTGCACAGAGCAACAAATAGGTACTTCCCAGAGTTAACAGTTAGAAAAATACTGTTTGAGCCATAAAGTAAGTGCTGAATTCTCAAGTAAAAATACAGTGTTGTCTATGTTGAGATTTTCCTATGTTAGATGTCATCAGCATTTTTAGCAGTTAGGGGCATTTTTTTCTGTGCTTTGAAATGATATTTTTATAGCTGTCTGTTCCTGTAGTGCTCAGAAGTGAATTTGAAAAAAGAAAATTATTTTTGTTTTGAAAATCAGACTTTGCTCTGTAAAGGAATGTTAATAAGTAAAACTTGCATGTGAAACAGTATTTGAAAGTTCTCTTAATCTCTTTGTAGGCCATAGAAAAACATCTCATCAGAAAGTCCAATGGAGGACTGACCTTCATTGGGGAGTGGAAGAACGGGCATCTTGAAAGAAAGATGGGCCATTTGACCTGTTTTGCAGGTGGAATGTTTGCCCTTGGAGCAGATGGTTCCAGAGATGATAAAGCTGGACATTATTTGCAGCTTGGAGCTGAAATTGCACATACATGTCATGAGTCGTATGACAGGACAAGTAAGACCTATTTTTAATGTAATTATTTCAATAGTTGGAATCAGCAACTGTTATAATTATGTTTAGGATTTGTTATGGACCTTGTCTAACATGCACTGGTTTTATACTAGTGTGAATTTTTAGCATCCATGTATTTGCTTCTGTTCTGCACCATGGTGAGTAGATACAAACCCAGACTTTATGGTTCCTTCATGCATGTTTATCCTCAGTTTTGGATCAGTCAACTAAGATAGATTATATGGGTATGGGGAGGAAGGAATTTCTGTGAACTCTTGTCCTCACAGATATATAGAGAAGTTTTAAATTTAATTTATACTGTTCTTACTGTTAAGTAGAGGGAAAAATTTGTAAATATATTTTTACTGGTTTTAGTAATAGTGCATTCTGAGTAAGTACAATTAAATAAGAGAGGATGAAGACTACTGTGCAGACCGTGAGAAGGCCAAAGGCCTGACTAGTGAGGAGACAGCATCAGACTTGATTGTTGGGCTGGAGGTCTCTCAAGGTCAGTCTTTTGGACCAGGTTTATTTTTAATCTTTAGTAGTGACCTTGGTGCTTGAAGTGTACTGATTGTGCTTAGGGTGGCCGTATAGTTGTAAGACATATATTAAAATGGAAGAGTCTCAGAATAGTAACCAAAAAGATCTTGAAAACTAGACTGTCAGAAATAAGAAGTTCAGTAAAAAAAAGTCAGAAGCTCTTTGTCTGAACTGGGAGTTGAAAAATGTCCTGGTCTGTATCAGATGAAGAATTTTCAGCAGAGATTAGATAATATTAAGACTGCCTTAGAAGACATGTGTAATTTGTCACCCAGAATACTCTGTATAAATCTGAATTTCAAGCAGAACAAATGCAGAGAAGCACCAAGAGAATGAATAGAGGGACAGAGCTTTTATTCTACTGTGGGGAAAATATGAGAGATTGGCCTGCTCAGGCTAGAAAAAATAATACTGAAGAAAGGAACAAATTTATTGCCATCTCAAGGGGTAAACACTGAAGAGAAATAGTTATTTTAAGATATAAAAGAGCACAGTTGTAACAAGAGAAAGGTTTTTAAGCTCACTGTGAATAAATGTAGGTTGGAAATTGGAAATGGTTTTGCATAGCTATCAGAGAACTGAGCTTCTGAAATACCTTCCCAGTAGAAACAATGGTAACTAAAACTTAAGCAGTTTTAAGATGAGAATTTATGTATTTATTCACAGGATTACATTGTATCCTTGTATAGTTGCCTGTCTTTTTAAATAATTCAGTCACGCAAGTGATAATTTTATTTGGATAGCAACAGCTTTAAAAAAGGAAAAGAAAAAAAATATGAGTATGCTTAAGAAAAAAAGGTAGGACATCGCAGCTATTGTTGCATTCTGTAAAATTATATTTAAATGTTTAATTTGATATTTAAAAATAAGCAATGTTAACTTTGCAGTTGTTTGAGCAGACCTAATTTTATTCCTTCAGATGTTTATTCTCTACCCTAAATAAGTCAGAAGATGGGGGAGATAAAAGTTTTGATTACATATTTAATGACTGTATAAGAACACATGAGCAAGAAAGACTGAAAGCTGTACAGACAGCTATAAATTTGCAATGCCCTTGTTTTCTTTTGTTCAGTCATGCATTCCTGCAAGTCATGCAGGAATGTGGATTGTTTGTCTTCGGATATTTTGGTTTTAATTTTCTGGACTGATTTTTCAAAGAAAATTAAGAACTTATACGTGCAAAATGTCAGCTTCTTCATTATATTTTAACAGCAGGATTTGAAACATAATATTACACTTTAATGGCAGAACTGGCTGATGGCAGAAAAAACATCTTTAAGAGGGCGGTCAGTCATCCTGGTTCAGCTATCAGGTTTCAGCTGTGCTTCAGCAGGCAAAGGGGATTGCCTGATTTCTCTCTCTTATGGACTTGGGAGAACTTACCCCATTTGGCATTTCCAGAGGAGAGAGAAGGATGTAGAGATTGTGTGCATGGGATAGGCAGATCTTTCTTTAGATAAACCGGCAGAGCTGCCCTTTACTGTGTCATCCCATGGCTGCTCGTCATAAACTACAGTTTGTACCTGGTGATGTTATAGTTCAATAAAAAAATACTACTTTATGAAGCAACCTAAATTTCCATAGCTGAGCTTGAGTCTCAGCAAAATTGAAGCAGAATTTCACATAATAAAAGCATTTCTGGAAAATGAAGGTATTATGTTTCCAACTGTCATTAACCTGTTGCACATATTGCAGGTTTGAAAGCCTGTTAAAAAAAGAAATTGTTATTTCAGAAAGCTGGTTATTTCAGTGCTGACTAGTACAGAGAAACTGGAAAGTCCTTGAAACTACTCCTGATGTATTTTCTTGGGGATTATGTCCTAGTGGCAACTGGCATCACTGCCATGTAATAGAGAAGTTTATGCAGGGACGTAGTCTCACTGATAATCTGAGTCACCTCTCAATGTTCCCCAGGAATATCTGAGAGAAGACGTGAGACTCCAGAGTCAGAGGCTGGAGAAGTGACTAGGTATGTTGTGAGAAGCTTGAGGCCTTGCCATGGCTCTGTGAAAATCCTTGTTAGATTCTGCTTGAGCTGAGGATCAGTCTGTAGCACCACTCCTCAAAGGATGCCTTTCTAATTCAGCAGCTGGAGGAAGCTGGTGGCCTTTTTAAGGTGAAGGCAGGGGGTGTAGTCATGGTTCTGGTCTGCCTCTGAGCAAGGGATTTGTGTTTCCAGGATCTATTGAACGTGGCAGCATGAGAGCCCCCTCCAAGCTCTTTCCCTCTTCAGGAAATTGTGAATGCTTGTGGTACCCCTTAGAAACACCGAGGGTTTGAAAAGGCTTATTGATGGTCAATGAGAAAACTTAACTGTAACCAGAACAGTCTTATGATGTGTAATCTACACATGCCCCTACTTCCTATCTACTCTGCTGTTTTTTGTACCTTAATCTATCAGTAGATTAATGCTGCAGCCGTTTTAAATCTCCCATCCTATGACAAGAGATTTCAGTATTCTTTTGTAGTCCAGTGTGCTCTCAGTTTGGAGAGAAGATTGAAAAAAACAAAGATAGAGGAGGCATGTTCTGATCTGTGTGCCCATTTACCAGCACAAGAAATCATAATGCTGTCATTGGGCACTGGTAAGGCTACAAAAATACAACTTCATGCACTCATGGTGCAAGGTTTCTTGATACTTAATCTTATGTGAGTAATGCACATCTTGAAGCGTTCCAGTTTCTGGGGATTAGTTCTTTGTTCTTCATGCTTAAGGTGAACCACTGAGAAACATGGTGCAGGTATAAAATAATTGTCAGTGTGAAGTCTGTAGATGGCAACAAAAAAGAAGTCATATGAAATTGAAATAATAGATCACTAACAGATCAGTCTGAATAATCAGCTTTTGTAGGTATTTTAGAGGTTAGATAAATAAGCAAAATTATCTGTATATATGGCATTGTGTGCTGATCTGTAGCACACAGTATTTTTAGTACATTATGCCATCCCTTATGCATAAGAACTTTCCTAGCCATTAGCTGATAGTGTGTAAAGTATTGACTGACTACAGAGCTTATTTTAGAATGAAATTTTTTGCACTTCTTTAAAGTTTCTTGACAAGAGCTGTCCTCAGAATCGCAGTACAGCTTTAGCTGGTTTTTATGTGTGACAATTCTAGTGCAGAATAAGCCAGATGACTAACATTTCAGTTGAGACATATGCAAGGGTATGAGTAGATGCTGTCTATGTCCCAAGACTCTCAGTAAGCAGCTAAACAGGCAAGGCTGAAGAAGCGAGAATAATAACATGTTTTTGTGAGACGTATAAAATAGCAATGTGTGCTGATGGAACAGTTCAGAGACTCAAAGAGAAGTATCTTAGATGTTCTCTTCCTCCAATTTTGTAGGAGTTAGAGCCTAGCAAGTATTATTATAATTATGAATCATTTCTTACTTTCAGGAAATTTATTGCTAGATTGATTGTAGTCTTAAAGGAACATAGAAAGCGTACAACAATATTTTCAAAAGTACTTCTAAAATTAGCAATATATTTATCTAAAAGTGTAAGGAATTGCCCTTTTTTTTTTTTGCCGTGATAAATGCAGCTCTCATTGAAGTCAACTTTATGTCAGTTAAAATCTTTTAAATTGGTGCTTGTTCAGCTTTGCAATTTTGCACTGGTATGAAATTGTTTCTTATCTGATCTCCCTGCCTAGACTATAGTCTACCAATGTTATTAATATGAAAATATTTGGATTATTCTGTGACCACTATAGCATTGTAAAATGGCCTTAGATGGTTCTTGGCATAGAAGAATGGCCACTGAAAGGTACTGTGCCCATGGCTTCTTTTCTTTAGTCAACTATTAGCAGAAGTGCTGTGATTAATTTTACATCCTTGGTTTCAGATAAGAATTCAGTGAAATTATCACAATATGCACAATAAACCTTGGGTGGTTTAGTTTCTTGTAGTGCCCAGTAGCATTAGGAGTAGATGTGAGTAAATAATTAAAGATGTAATGCACAAGCAGGCTCCAGAGCAAGAGAAGACATCTCAGTTTCTGTAGGTGGTGGATCACCAGAACTGCCTGAAATCCAGCTTCTTTGGTGGATAAAACTAACATAGCAGTCATGTTTCCCTGATTTCCGATAGGCTTTTTAACAAGTGTTTTATTAAGGCCCATTAGAGACATTAAACAGTTACAATCTAAGCAGCAAGTACCTGCATGGTGGAATAAAATGGGCATAATATAGAAAACAGGATAGAGGCAAATAGTCCACTCTTGCAGTGGATAAATGCTGGTTAACCAGCAGTACTCTGATATATTTGATATAGATTTACACATACGTGTATAGGTGTGTAAAATGTGTACTATATTAATATATATTATAAGTGTATAGTATATTTACATTTCGTATTTTAATATGTATTATATTTAAATAAAGCATATACATATAAAAATGATCAGAAAAGGGCATGAACAGAAAGGTAAGTGTGCTGATTATAGCAAAAAAAAAGCACTACACAAGGACCTTATGAGGTTGAGTAACTGCATAATAAATTGCTAAATTAAATCCAGTGTAGTTAAATGTAAAGTGAGGCAGCTATGAAAAAATTATTTCTAATCACACGTATTAAATGATGACTGTTAACTGACCATTGCAATTCAGGAAATTGCTTTTGAGATTATGAAAATGTCAACTCAGTAGCACTCAGGAAAAACAAAATGAGAAAGAGCAAAATAGAAAATGTCATTATGCCACTGTATTAATCTCATCTGCACTTTTTTTGCTGTATTTGCTGGTCCTCTCTCATTTTATGAATGATATCGTAGAATTGGAAGAGTTGCAGAGAAGGGCAAGAGGATTGACCAGAGGCATGGAACAGTTTCCATTCAAGGCACAGCTGAATTGGATAGTATTATTCAGGGTGGAAAAGGGACCTTCTAGGTAGAACTCAACAGATTTGCAAAATCACATAGGGATTGGAGAGTGGTTCTGCATCAAACAGGTATCAGAGATGTGGAACTCCTTAGTAGAGGTTGTTTTGGGTGCTCAAGACTTACACAGATTTAAGGAGGCACCAGATAAGTATTTGGGAAATAAATCTATTAAGATTTACTGACCACCTACAAAAATATGTTTAGTTTGGGAGAAGTCTTGAGCTCAAAAACAGTAGTGGCTGGTAGAAAAGAGGAAAAAGGGTATCTCTCATACTTGATGGGTGCTTCCTCTTTCCCATCGATGTCTGATTTTGGCTATTGTTGGAGATGTGATACTGGAGCAGACAGAATTCCATCTGGTCCTGTATGACCATTCTTATATTCAGAGTTTTGGATAGGTAGAACTCTGTATCTCTGTATCTCCTCCATTTTATAGTGAGATTTATTTAATTTTTTAAGTGAAACTGATAAAGTGGCCCATTTTGAAAGAAGTGCAAGAAACATTTCTTGATGGAGTTTCCCTTACCATTCATGTGGCTGAAGCAGAGTGATGCTTTTACTTTTGGCATCCAGAGCCGTAGTCCCTTGAAACAAAAAGATTAGGAAACTTCTTTTGGAGGTTTGCTGCTGGGTCATGCACTGACAGTTGCTCGTGTTTTTCATTATAGTTTTCTAAGGTTCCCCTTTCAGACCCATGAAATCATGGTTAATTTGAACCTCCAGCCCATAGGAATTACATGATTAATTGCTTTGATAATTTTTAAAGTTTGAATGCAGCTTCAGAGTTCAGCGCTTTAAAAATTCTCTGCCAAAACAAATGGTGGGATGCAGCCGTAGATAAGTTAAATTAATATTTAACATTAATAATGTTAAATTTGAGGACCAGTGTGCAGCTGTCTAATACAAAATATGTGTAATTGCAACTTCATATTGTTGGCAGTTTTTTTCTACAGGTGTGTTGTTCTTACATGAGTAGTTTTCCAGGTGCTGGCACAGGGCCTTTACAGGTTCCTTTAAAGGCTTAGATAGTGAATCTCTTAGTGCAGGGATTTATTTTCAGGTGTACTTAAGGCTTCATTGCCCAGCTGTAAACCCTTTACTTGAAGATCACAGCACATCAGTTACAGTGGCCTGACAGCACGTCCTTAAACCAACAGTTTGGATAAAGATACAGATTATTTGGCATGATGCTACTTGGTTTAGTTCCAGGATCTTTTCCTGCTGTGCTGAGTGGGATCAAAGGATGTCAAAATCTGTGTTGACCCTTTTGTCTTTTTTCTTTTTCTTATAAAGAACTGATGTCGGTCACTTCAATTTTATCCTATAATTTAATGTGTTAGTGTGTTTGTATTCTTAGTGCTTCATTAGTTTTCAAGAGGATTACTGTAGTCCTGTCAAAACAGGTAGTTTTCTCAAAGGAATTGGATAAATTATTCATAAGAAAAATTATAGGCCTCAACAGTAGGAAATATTTATGAGACTGCTTAAAGACCAACTAGGTTCTGGAGTTTTTTTCACAAGCTTGGGATATAGCAGTCTCCTACACATCCTTCCTGCAAAGATTGGCATGGAACAATTTTTTTCTTACTTTTGCTTTTTTGTTGTTGTTGTTTGTTTCCTCTGCAGCACTGAAGCTGGGCCCAGAAGCATTCAAATTTGATGGTGGCGTGGAGGCGGTGGCAGTACGGCAGAATGAGAAGTATTACATCCTGAGGCCAGAGGTGATCGAGACCTATTGGTACATGTGGAGGTTCACCCACGATCCCAAGTACAGGCAGTGGGGCTGGGAGGCAGCACAGGTAACTGTATTAATCGTCTGTCAGTAATTTAATTTTGTGTATTTCCCTTTTGAAGCCACTTCAGTCTTGTCTTTGAGTGGTAATTGATTTTCACAGGTTCCTGTAAACTGGGGTACATGTGAGGGTGCACATAGTTACTGGTGTTTTGCATCTGCTGAGTCAGATGATCAGGTGAGAGGTGCATTCAGCATTATACAGCTCATTTGTTTTACGTGTGGAAATAGAGCCCCCCTAGTCATGACTCCTATTGTTGTCAGTAGTACACAGCCCCCAAGAGTTTCTCTACTTCCCTGCTATTGCTCCAGCAGTCTTTGGAAACAGCTCAAAGCCAGTTTCAGAGGTGAGAATACACATTAAAGATAACAAGACAGTAATGAAATATTCTGACTACAAGGGAGATGAGGGAAGGCAAAGGAGGAGACAAACCAGGAGACTGGAGGAGTTTGTTCTTTGGCTAAAACCCAGTTTTGCTCCAGAAGCAAGAGATCAGGAAAAGATGGGAAGAGATCTGTTGAAATGTCTGTATTCAGAATATTTAGCCAAGCTCATTACTATCCATCTCTCAGCACATCTGCACCTAGAAGAGGCCAGGTATTTTACGATTGTATCTTACTGTGGTTTTGCCTTTTAGTCTGTTTTGTCCCAGCCAGGCTTATGTTATTCTGGAGACAGGTTCCACATTTCTAGCTTTTGTTTTCCAGAATGCACTGCTGCTGTCTCTGAAATGTCAGACATTGAGTCTCATCATCCCTGCTGCCTAAGCTATGCGTATTGCTAATATTACAAAGCTAATAACTTACTTCTTGCCTGTGTAGATACTACAAATACTGACTGACCTAACACCAGCTCCTTTCAGAAGCTATAGCTTGATGATCCAAGCTGAGGTGGGGTCCTTTGTAATAGGTTAAAGAATTTACAAATGTAAAGATTTTCAGGCCAGGATCAGTCTCTTAAGCACACTGCAAAGCATTTTGTTCCGTTTTCTCCATTTGCTTTCATTATCTTGGTCCCCATTAATGCTTTCAAAACAAACCCTCCTTTCCTCCTCCTCTGCCTCCAATTTTCTCTGTGTGTGGGGTAGGATTTTATTTTATCCTTCTGTCAACCTCCATCGAAGTTGTAAATCAAGCAGTCCATGTGCTTAATTGCCTCTGTCCTTACAGACTGCCTTCTTCTGCTTGTTTGCTTGATAGAAGATTTCTTTATTGAACATAGCCATAAAATATAAGATATTTTTGACTTCTTCATAAGTGGCTTTACAAACCCCTCCTTCCCACAATTAGGAATTTTCTTGCCCCATCATCATACTGACACAGAAGCTTGAAGCTTTTTGTTCCCCAGGATTTCTGTTCACTGCATATAGATAATAAGTTCTTGTGTTTATTCCTCACACCTACTCACTACTTTTTCTTCTTCCCTATCACACACAGCTCTGGCTGTGTTTATTCCATCATTTATAAATAGAGAAGAATCTGGTGTGACACGCAGAGCAGTTGGCTTACTGCTATTGTACGACACTGTCTGAATTTGTCTTCTTTTGCCTTCCAATCTCTGAAGCATACTTGTATTTATTATCTATATTTTTTTACAAAACAGATGCACTTTAGTGCAAATCCTATGCTTTGTCCAAGGCCTGTTTTGTTATGTCTCTCCAAATCCAGTGTCTGTGGGGGAAGAAACAGGAAGTTCAATCTTACATTCCCTGTGACAGGGTCTCTATCTCTTTCCTGATGAAAAAAAGGCTAATTCTCCCTAATACTGTACTTAGCACTAGAGACAACATTCATCTCAATTGTATTGGGCCAGTCAAATTGGATGATGGTGTGCTTGGGGGCTGGCTGAAGTATTACAGAAATATGCATGTAAGATACTCAGGGTAAATACATAAAATGACTAAAATCCTTTTCAGGCTAATTATTTGAAAGCAATAAGAGCCACCACTTCACAATAGGCATGTAAAGCCAATTACTAATCTGAGCTGTGTGAATGAAGGGTTCAATTAAGAGTTGTGGACTTGTGTGTCTCACTAAGTAGGATTGCACCACAGAGGCTGCTGAGTTTGTCAGAGCTTCTACTAACAGTGAAAATAAATAGACAAGACCTGAAGCTCGGGCTAACTCCAGGCAAATTGAGGATTGATAGTAAGATGGAGTGGAAAGACCTGTAGCTCTCTGCTCTCATGAGACTTCAGCTGCACCCAGATCTGGGGTCCTCAGCACAAGAAAGACGTGGACCTGTTAGAGCATGTTCCAGGAAGGAACACAAATATGATCCAAGGGTGGGAGCATCTCTCCTACAAAGACAGGCTGAGAGAGCTGGGGTTGTTCAGCCTCACTGCAGCCTTCCAGTACCTATAAAGGAGCCTTATTAAAAGAAGCAAGATGGTGTTTTTATATGGACAGATAGTGACAGGACAAAAGGCAATGGTTTTAATGTAAGAGAACAGATTTATACTAGATGTTAGAAAGTAATTCTTTACTGAGAGGGTGGTGAGGCACTGGAACATGTTGCCCAGAGAAGCTGTGGATGTAAGTGTTCAAGGTCAGGTTGGATGGAGCCCTGAGCATCCTGTTCAGTGGCATCCCTACCCATGGCAGTGAGGTTGGAACTAGGATGATCTTTGGGGTACTTTCCAACCAAAGCCATTCTGTGATTCTGCTTAGTGAAGAAGAGTAGACAGAAAAGAGCCAGACATAGGTTGGAGGTAAAAGAAATATGGTTTCACAGTTTCATGGGTTAGAAGCTGTGAGTACCGACAGCTGGTGAAGAAACTGGCACAGTTTTTATGGGTATGTTGTTGGCACAGTCAAGAAAAGTCACATATGCCATAAAAAACACCCTCAGAGAAACTGAGGGAGCTGGGGTCCAATCTAGAGGCATATAAAATTTTATTTCCAAAGAACTTAGGTTCACGTTGACCTCCCTGTATGTTGCAGGCACTGAAATTTCACTTTGTGTCACTTTTGAGTGGAGACGTGTATTTGGCAGGGGTATACTGTTGAATATTCTGTTCTGTTCTGTATTTCAATAAAGGAAACTAGAAAATCCGCTACTTCTGGTAGTTTGTTCCATTATTTATTTATTCTTGCTGTTAAAAAAACCCCATGTTTTATTTCCCATTTGAATTTGCCTAGTTTCAACTCTCAATCACTGGATTTTCCTATGACTTGCTATCCCATTTTAAAATGTCCTTACCCCCCCACCCCGTTTTCCTTCCAAAGAATTTTCACAGTTTATAGTAAGCTTAGTGCTGACTCTACTGCTGATGTGAAGCAAATTGCATTGTCTCTCACTGTAAAACATTTTCTCCAAATGCCTGCACCTACATTAGTTCATCATCCTTCTGTAAAAATGAATTTTAGAATTGCATACTCCGGCTTTGATTTCAGCAAAAAAAAAAATTTAGCCTGTGCAAAAATAAAACTATGTCCCTGCTGCTGTCTCCCTGTTTCCTGTCCCTGTGTGTATCTGCACAATGTCCTAGCAGGAGCTCAGACTGAATTGTCTTACATGGCCATGGAAATCTTTGAAGTGTCTCTGCATTCCATAGGTGTCTCTACCTTCCAGGCTAGGCTTGGTCTGCAGTTACACAGTCTTGATGACTGGATTTAGGATTATGTGCCTGGTTTTATGAAACTCATTTTGTTTGGCATCCAGTTACCAGCAGATTACACTGTCTGCTGTTATTTACGTATATCATTTTAGCCAGCAGCAGTGTTGCAGTGATTGATAAAACTTCAGACTGCTCCTTGTGGATCTCTGTGAGAAGCAGCTCTATTTCGTGATCATTTTGCATTGTCAGTTCTTTCTTAGAGCACTGTCAGTCAGTTTTAAATTGAATTATATTGATATGGTATAGTGGTGCCTTGTCTTCCCATAACATCTTAAATACCATGTCAATTGCCTTAGAAGCTTTTAAGTTTATTACAGCTCTGCAGTTACTTTTATTTGTCAAATTTGTAGCTCTCAAAGAATGAAATCAAGCTTGTGACCAAGATAGTTTTCTATAATACCATGCTGGTTGGTTTATCCTCTAATTTTTATATATATATATATATATATATATATTCATGTGTTTCTGTAATTGATTTGAACTAACATCAGGTTTGGCATCCTAAAATTATTCAGTCTACCAATGCCTCCTCATGGTAGCAATATTACCTTAATACCCTTCCAGTAATCTTGGAGCATCCCTGTATTCTGGGGTGCAATAAATTTAGCATTGTTGTGTCAGGGAGACTGGTCTTCAGCTCTGGTGTGAAAATGTATCTGGGTGGCAAATCAGATGCCACTACACCAAGTCCTTGAGATCTGTGTGCAGACAGAACGCTGAAAATTTCAAATGGCATTTAAGCAGCTTGTCTGTGGCACCAAGCTTTTCAGCCAGTGTCCTGAAGTTCTGTACAGCTCTGAATCAAGGACAAATTATTTGTTCATGTTTTAAAATTTTCTTTTTGGATGAATAGCTGTAAAGCAATCTTTCAGAGGCTTTTTTTCCTTTACAGCTCATTTCTACCTGTATTATGTAAAACTCTGATCGACTAGGGTGAATCCTTTGCCTAGTCTGAACATGAGTCTGCCTTCCCAAGGAGAAATTTCTGAAGATAGAAGGTTACTTGGTAACCATAAGGGAAAAAAAAGTTGATATAGATGATACACTTTCTTTCTCCAGGCTTGTAGGCCTGCTGGCTTCACCAGTGTTGCGTGTAGTTACCCAGGTATGAGACCTCTACAGCACAGAGCAGGATCTCAGTGCTATCCATTAGCTACAATTTCCAAAATAAGCAAGTTTTGTCTCTTACATTGCTTGAGGATTTCATTCTTCTGGAGGAAGGAGATGGTGTCCTAACAGTGGTACCATGTATTCCTTGTTTTCATTTTGCCACAGTCACTAGCAGGTTTCTCCTGTACAGGCCATGGCACACAGCATGAGGGTCACTGACTGGTTAACCAGAGAAACTCTGTCCTGATTAGACTGTATGCTGGGAATTCTGGCAGGAGTTGTAATCACTGGGGCTTCCTCCTCCATCTTGCCATGCTTCAGAGCAGATACAAGGTCATGTTCTGCATTTTTATAAAAGGGGGTAGTGGCAAGAGCAGGCGCTTCATTTTCTGCCTGTGAAGCAAAAGTGCTTTGGCTCTTGTTTATTCATATAACACCTGCCTGGGGGCTGTAGGAGTTATGGGAAGGGATATGCAAATGGTTCTGTAAACAGCATATGCATTATTTCTTCAGAAGCTAAGCAATTCATTTTCTTCTTTCTCTTTGTTGGTTGGTTGATTGGTTTGGTTTGATTTTGTGTGGAGAGAGTGGTGTTGAAGTTGTTTTGTTGCTGCTGTTTGGCTGCCATGTGGTATGGTAGCTAGCATCACTTTTGTTGTGCAGGAGTGTGCAGACAAAGAGATTGTCATGCATTTGGTGCTGTTAGGTTAGATGTGTCACATACACCTTTCTCTTCACTGCAGAGAAAATCTGATCAACCCAGATCTTTGCATGAGAGTAGTCTCAGTGTAGCCCTAGCCTGCTCCAGTAACCAAATCTGAAGATAATTCATCTGAACACTTTCTCCTTTTACACTCAAGTCCCAACAAAAAAGGGAGCATTTCCATCCAAACTTGGAGAAAGCTGTGCTTGAGATGAGGAATTACAGCAAGCATTAGATTTTGCCAAGAAAGACTGTACCTTTCTTGGCGTAAGTTCAGGCTCTAGAGCCACAGGCATTCCAATAGCGTCGTTTTGCCAGTCTCTCCACTTGCTTTTCTGAAACCTTGCCTTTTGGAAATTTGAAAGAACTTTATACAGTCTGGATTGTTCTTTGGTCCATGAACAGTCTCAGATTTCCACAGGGTAAGAGTGTATTCTAGGAGGAGGTCAGCCATAGTACCTGCTGTGCTGTGACTTACTGTCCTGGATATCCTGCTCAACTTCTCGCTTTTCCTCCTGACTTCAGCGACAACATCTGCTGACATTCTTTGTGCATTTGTCCAGTGGAAAATTCCTTTTTGTCTCCCAGTATTTCTAGTATGCAAAGGCGATACTGAGGTCCTTGAAGAGTTAGTTTTGACTGAGTCTGTTTTCTCTGCATAAAAAGGGTATCATTCAAAACTTATTTGCTCCCCTGCCTTGACTCCCGTCAGTTTCTGCTGAGTATAACTAGCAAAAATCAGAATTAACAGAAATGTGGGCCTAAAGCACCATGTGGAGAGGAGCTTCACACAAGGCTATCGGGCTGAATCATAGATTACTGAGCTACAGGTGGCTATGTTCTGTCATTGGTAATGACAGACAAACCCGAGACAAACATTTTCCTTCATCCCTGCTTCTTTTCTGTCCCTGCATGAATCTATTAAAAGAGTTGGTGTCTGCTGAGGAAGCACAGTCAAAGCAGCAGGGAAGCACAAATAACCTGTGAATCATTTCAGAGTTGTTTCTTCGGAGCCAGTTTTAATGGCTGATATCCTTGTGTGCTGTAAGGTCGTGCGTGTGAGTGGAATAATGAAAGTGTAGGCGAGAGGTGCTCCGAGCTACTAACGCTTTCTTTCCAGTCTCCTCCTCTTCCATTGTGCTTTTCACAGTACTGTGTTGGAGCTGGGGTGGGGGCGATCCATTGGCCTCTTCCTTCATGGAATTTGTATGGATTTAAACTCCATGCTTTAGAGGTAAAGAGTTCTGCTGCAGTCCAGCACACAAGCTGACTTGAGTTTCAGCTGTATAAAGGGGAAACAGAGAATAACACATGTAGGAGAGGGAGATGAGGGGAAAAAACAGCAGCTAGAAGAGTTTACACAATGAAATCAACAGTCCATAAAGATAAGTACAGTGTTTTGTTTCTACTTTCAATAAGTCTCCATGACTAACTACCAGTCAAAGAATTCCTATAATTCTTCAGACTCTTCCAGCTTCAAAATCCAGGGATGTTTGTTACCTTCCTGTGCACATCACAGCACTTATTACATTGATTTGACTGATGGATCTTCTACTCTGTGTCACCAATGAGGAACTGCATGAGCTCAGAGAAAAAGTCTACGGAGTCGTTGTCATGTCATCAATATCAGCCAACAGTAAATACTCAGGAAAAAAAGTGTTCTTCCCCAGAATAGTTTCTTAGCATGTAGCAGTTTGGTAAATGTGGTGTCATTAATAACCCTGGAAGGATGCAACTTCTGTATGTGTCCAATCTCTTGGGTTTTTTCAGTGTAAACTGTTAATGTCCATAGCATCCTTCAACAAAGAGATTCACAGCAGAAAAATGCAGCACAAAAAGAACTACTTCTTTGTTGATCAAGCTTGATGCTTAAAGTTTCCAAATTTTGTTCTAAAGTTAAATTCTCTGTCTTTTCCCTTTCTTTTTTTTCTTGCAGGCAATTGACAAGTATTGCCGAGTTAGTGGTGGCTTTTCTGGTGTCAAGGATGTCTATTCCTCATCTCCTACATATGATGATGTACAGCAGAGCTTTTTCCTTGCTGAAACTTTGAAGTAAGTCCTTTTCACTCCTGCATCTTTCTGTAAAAGCTCACATCTAAATTCTAGAAGAATGTAGTGGCTCCACAGGTAGCTAATGGAGATAAAAGACTGATTTTGAGTATTAGGAGCACAAAATGGAAAAGGGTGATAGCAGGTCTTGAAAATAGCAGTTCTTGTGCCTAATTCAGGCATCACAGCGTGTTTCATTGGGAAAAAGGGGCTCCAAGTTCATCATGTGTAAGGGGATAGTGTGGCTACTCTATCCTGCTGGCTCCTTACCAAATTCCTCTATGTAATCACAATACTTTGTTGCCTTGTGTTACCATTATTAAAAGAAAGCCACTGCTACCTCCTCTGTTGTCTTCTTTAATTTTATTTCACTTACTCCTTCAAGTTCATTTTCAGGGGACTGAAAGCAGCGGTCCCAAAGAGAGAGGCAGCAGTTTCAAACAGGTCAGGTCAGAGAAACAGTACCTCTCCAGGAGCTGATGGTATATGATTGATCTGCCTATAAAAACCAAATGAGATAATGAAATCAGCTCCTAAGGGACTTTTGTGATGGCAGGGCTGACTTGTGATGTATCACCAGAATCCTGTCTGCATCTTAAATAATCACAAGGAGATCTGAAAATTCACTGATGCATCATTCAGTAACTGGATCTACTATAGTGCAAGCATTGCAGATGGTGGCAGTTCTAGGAAAGAACTCAGAAATTTTTACTGACTTTTGGTTTGGAGAATTTTCTGCTTGTGGAACCAAACAAATGTTTATTGAAGAGCTGGATATTAGATGTTTTTGACATTGATGCAATTGGCATAGCCCAAACCAGAAAGTGGTTTCACATTGAGATAAAGCAGAGAACATAAGGTCGAGCAAAATAGCCCAAATGAAAATAAAGACGGAAGGGTTGGATGTGAGGAAAATTCAGATATTCCTCAGAAGAGGGGCACAGAATATGTCTTAAGCAATACCTGCTGTAATATTTTCTGCTATTAGTGATTACTTTTGCATATTCATTCCCCTCAAATTCAAATTTGGTAACTGTCCCAAATATGCTTTGTTGCTGCTTGGATGCTTCAGTTCATCGGAGATACACAGCAAATCTAAGAGGTTTGAGCAGTACCTGGCATGAAGGTACCTGTTGAGTGGGAAGGACCAAGATGGAGAAATAGGTTGCTTAAGTTATTCAAAGAAAAGTGTGAATCAGATGAGGAAGGTGAGTTTGAGTAAGATGAAATTTTACAGGTGTGGTGAGAAAGAGCTTGGAGAGCTGCAGCAGGAGAGAGTGAGGCAGAAGTATTGAGGAAAGGAAGGGCCTGATGCTTTAAAGACAAATGAAGAGTGTGGAGAAGGAGATGAGATATGTGTGACAAAACTGAATCATCTCTGCAAGAAATTTTTATCTGTAAACAGTAAGTAGATGAGGAAAGAAGGAAAAAGGAGGGCTCCACTGACTGGATTGTGGATAGAGCTGGCAAATAAAGGCAGTGGAAGAATTGATCAGGCAGTGACACACGGCTGAAAGCAGCGGACACTCCCAGTGTCTGATGGAGGGAGAGCGAAGGAACAGCAGAACAAGTTTGCACATTCTGGATGTCGCAGAGTCCACTAATGGGAATGACACCTTTTCCTTGTCAAGTGCAACAAGAGCTGTCTTTTTCTGGATGACAGGAAAGCAAGAAGGAGCTGAGAGATCCTGTGCACCCACGCTGTTGTGCTTGCACTCACACCGCCAGGTTTTCTGTAGCAAGGGAAATGTCTTTTGTGTTTTAGCAGTTATGTTAGGAAACTTTGACAGATCCCTACTACCAGTATGTCCTACAGAGTTATAGCACAGCCATATTCAAAAGTGTGCATAAAGAAAAAAGAAAAAACAAATACTTTTTTTTTCTGCATATGTCCAGTAACCCTTATTTTGTTACATGCTTCATGTCCTCTGCATTGTATTATAATGTACAACATCTGTGAAAACCCTGTGCACAGTCTGTTCTCTCTCACCAGAAGCTGAACCAGCTTCCAGAACAGTGATGACAAATCAGATACCTGCCATGGTTTTGTAGCTTCTCTTGTGCTGCTATGAAATCTTTGGATTAAAGAGGATTAGTCATTTCCAAGTGGGTTTACTCCATTAAGAAAAGCTTTTTGACAACTTCTTTTCTGCTCTCCTGCCCCCAAATACTTGTGGTTGGTGTTTTGACGTTTGTTTTACACTGCCAGTCTTTGAAGGGAGACTCGAAAAACAAAAGTTTCTTGGAAAGATTAAAATACTGTCTTTATAACAACTTTTCATCGAAGGGCTTGATCATAATAAAAATTACTTCAGATCATCATAATAGGGAAGATTGAGTGTGCGCTATACAAAGATTGAAAGCAAGTAATTTGTTTATAGCTGTAGCTGCTGAACTGTGGGGGCTGAAGCCGCTCTGTTGCCCCTGCCTGGCTGTGCTCTGCTTTAATACTCACGTTTTTCATCTCTGTTTTGGTATCCAGGTATTTGTATCTGCTTTTCTCCAATGATGATCTTCTACCATTAGACAACTGGGTTTTTAACACAGAAGCTCATCCTCTGCCTGTTTTACATTTAGCCAACACCACACTGTCAGGAAATCCTGCATATCGATAAAAACAGCTCTGTGAAGAGGAAGAGAGACTGTTTTCAGCTCTGTTTTGTTTACATGGACCACTTGAGACTTTAGCAGGAGGGGAGACAGACACTTGGTAAACCTAGACCCCCGAGTCAAGCAAGTATTGGCATGGGAAATGAAGCTCTTCAACATATAAATAAGTTAAAAGTTCTGTTTTATACATGACCAAAACACGCGGTGTGATTTTTGGAGGACGGAGACTTCACACGCTTTGAACCCTGGCAAGACATGGAATCTCCAGATAATATTAATGCAGCAGCACAAGGAAGAAGAGGCTTTCCCATCCAGGGAGAGGAACTTGCTGCTTGCTGTTGCAAGGAACAACACACAGTCACCTCTTCAGATTGGGTGGGTTCCAAATACCTAGGTTTTCTCTTTCTTTCTTTTTTTTTTCATTTTATGATGGCATGAACAAAGCAACACCACTGCACCAGCAGCATCAGGATTTGAATTTCTTTCTGTACCTGTCTGAATTTTCTAAGGTGCATCTATTTGTCCAGACTGGCAGCCATTCTCCGAGCCTCAAATCTGTTAGAGCTAAACTCTAAAGTACAAAAAGTATTGCCTCCTCATTTTCCCTTTCCTAATGCTTATATCCAAAAAGAAAAAAAAATTAGTAAGCGTTTGGTTTGTCATTCACTGTCAACAGAGTGGGCTTAGTTCATTTGGCAAGCTCAGTCAGAGTCTGGAGCATATCACAGGAGTAGGAAGGAGTCTAAGTTTCCTTTCCTCACAAATTATGTCACATGAAAAAAAGCATTCTCTTCTTAGTCCTGGTTCTTTTAGCTAAATAAACAGAGATGACAACATGGGCATAACTGTTTCGTGACTTATATAGGAGGATACAGTGTATGGGACTAAAAGAAGCTCCCCTTGAGCTAAGCAGTGAGAGTTTGCAGCTGCATATTTTTGTACACAATCTGTTACATTTCATTCTTTGGGTTCTATTCACAGAACCTTATTTGCAGGTATTTATGTGTCTGACAGAAGCCTAAAACTGCCTTTGATTTACTTTACAAAACTTTCTTTTCTTCTGGGTGCTCCAGTACAAATCCAACGTGATCTTTGGAAACAGCCTAACATCTCTCACATGTGATTGGAAGAAGAAACTGAAGAGTCTCTTCTTTCATTAATTTATGATGCTGCTACCTGTGTGGGTTTTTTTCAAGTACTTCATGGCAGGGCTGGATAGTATCACTTAAATTGAGTCTTTTTTCAGTCTTCATTTATTTGCTAAAAAAAGTTTCATCTTTTCAGATTTTTTATCTTTTCAGTAATGTCTTTCTCAATCTCCTTTTACTGTTGTTCAGAACCCTTAAAGCTCAAATTATTCTTTTTACTCCACTAAATAGCTCTCAAATCTTTTTGCCATGGTGACTGGCCCCTTTGCTGAAAAACAGACTTTAGGTGCTGGTTTCCCTCGTAATTAGTGCACAGATTGAGTCTTTGAAACATCTTGATGATGTTTTTGTACTGAGGCAAGTGGAAGAACTCTTCAGTGAGCCACAGTGGTACAGCATCAGATTTAAGGGGAGTGAGTGCTATTTTCCATCCTCAAAAATGTTTTTATATGAAGTTTTATATAAAAAAACCTTTTCTCCTTATCATATTGTAATACATCTGACTGTAGAGTTTCCCCCAAAAATTATTCTTCATTTGTCTGTGTCACTAACTTAGACATAGAAATCATCATATCATCTAAGTAAAAATGCTATCAGATGCTTTTTTCCAGACAGTTACTTTAGTTTAAGAGGAAAAAAACACGGAGCTTGGGAAAAGTTTCAGTCTCAATGTTTGTACCTTAATACCAGTTACTTTGCTACAGTAATTTGCAGCAGTATCCTAAAAATAATTTGAGAACTTGCAAAGTAATTGATGTAGTAAATAATACTGATTTCAGTAATTGTTTATTTAAAACTAGAAGTAGGCTAATAAATGGATTCTTCTTACTGGCCCCTCATTAATTTATTTTTCTACTTATTATTCAGGGACTTACTGAGTAAGTAGTAATTTTTCATTTTCCCAAGTTCAGGTATGCTGTATTTTCAAATTGTTTTTCTGATTCTGTGAGAACTGTTAATAGTTTAAAACTGCATTCGATTGCCTTGTTCTCCTACATGTCTCTGGGTATATAGGAGAAAGAGGAAAAGCAGACCCTTCTGTTAAAAAGAAAAAGAAAGAAAGAGGAAAAAATAGTAAAAGCACTTTCTGCCCCATACACCAATCCCTGTACTCCTCCTGATAAATGCAGGTGTAGAATGGCTGCCAGTCTGTTCAGGGAAAGGTCAAGGACAGATTTCTGGAATCCCAGAAACAGCAAACTTCTTACCATTGCTTCTTCTCCTCCATCCCCATCTTGTGAATTAAAGAGGAACCCTTCAAATTTAACTTCTCCATGAATCTCAGTGGGTTAATTTACTGCCACAAGAATGCCTGAATTGAGGACTAAGCCATTTCATGTTATGGGATGGTGTTCTTCTCAAAGCAGATGTACAGTACTGCTGTTTCTTCTTTGTGTAGATAAGGGGCAGGTACCAAATAAAGGACATTTGTTTCTTGTTTTCCAGTTACCCCAACACCAGTCAGTTTATACTCCATCACTCTTTAAAATACCAACTGTCCTTTTGCTCCAGAAGCTAATGATGTGCAGAGTCTATAAAAAATAATGCGTATTAAGGGACTAATTGCTGTGTCTTTCATAAATTTCATCCTGAGATTTCCTAGATCAAATGAAGTTTGGAGGTGATGGGTTCTGGGTGAGGTATGTGCTTAATTACCAAGCACCACTGATACTGAAACTTCTGACTGAAGTGATGTGCCCTCATTCTGAGACCTTCACAGAAAAGTAGGTTCTGATCTGCGAAAGGTCATTATGTGCAACCCAAAGTTCAGACCATTTTCCCTCTGGGTACATAAGGTACAGTAGAATGTTGCCATTTTCATTCTGTTGCTGCTGTCTTACTTTCTTGATGATAAGAGTGTAAATTTAAGCACAAAAATGACTTTCTAGTCCTAGCTGTTTCTGAGTCTTGCACTGTACTCTCTAACAAAACAATCCTCATTTTCTCTAGGTAGCTGTCCCATTTTACAATTTCTACAATACCCTCTCCCTTTACAGAATAAAATAAAAAGCAGAAAATCATGTGCATTTTTGGCACACTAGATTTGGGCAAGAGTCTGGAAATCCCAGAATTGTCTATGTCCTGTTTGCATGCAGTCAAAACAAGGTTGAGTGGTTCTTTTCCTAATCCAAGCCTCAAACTTGCCTGTTGGTCAGGATCTGCCAGCAGTAATTTTTTTTTTTTTCTAACAATTAGAGCTTGACTTTTCAAAGAGGCCAGATTTCTGCAGCTTCCATTTGCAACCCTGGAGCTGTGCATGTCCTGCAGTCAAGAAGTCAACTTCTTAGCTTTGTCCTCTAAATAAAAGCAAAGCCCTTGAATGATATTCTGAGTGTTAGTTTTGCTGCACAATATAGTCCTTCAAACTGAATGTTCAAGGAAAGTATAGAAAATAGCAAGTGCCCTGGAGTGGAAGGAAGAGCAAGTAGTTCCATGTGCCAGTCACACCTTTGCTGTTCCTTCAGCTCCCTGCTCCAAATCTGTGGATCACCGTGTTCTAGCTCCCAAACACTGACATATTCCCCCACGGCATTTTACAAGATTTGAATGTTGCCTGGGTTCTGAAAGGTGACAGTAATTACAGACCCCCTGTAATGCCATCCTTTAAGGTTAGAGGTGCACCCCCTGTTGGTATTTACACTCCTAAGCCTAGCCCATGTTTATAAGGGGACAAGTAAGAAACAGACTTCTTGATGCCAGAGAAAAATGAAAGCGAGCTCTTGATCCATACTGTAGTTGGGAGATCGGTTCACCCTGAGTAAGACACACCTCTTTCACTCCTTGAATTTTGAGAAAACAGTTTTCTGACTCAAGAGTTTGCGTTGCCATACAAAGAGGAAACCCAGGCTCTGTTGCAAGTTGTGTGCATACGACTGTAGCAGAGATGATAAGCACGAGCTGCTTCAGCTGTCAGCACCTTCTAACAAACTGCTCTGTAATTGCCCAGGAAAGCTGGGAACCACCAAAGGTGGAGGAGACAGCCTGACCTGTTACAGTGAATTGTTGCCTTTAATCCTAATTGCTTGGTGGAAGTTGGATTTGCATTCTGCCTTTATTCTTGCTTTGTCTAAAACTGACAGATTATTTTTTCCTTCAAAATAATAAAAGGGCAAAAGTCTATCTTCTGATGTGGAAACCTTCTGCCTCTGACCTGGAATCCTGCATATGTACTTTTTACAGATTAAAAAATAATATTGTATATAAAAAAAAGATTGAATAAAGAATGTCTTTAAGTGAAAAGTGTGTGGTTTTTGTCCTTTGCCTCCAAAAGCAGCATCCTGTAGCACTGGACTGTGAAGCTGACCCTATTCCAGAAGCTTGGTGGTGCTGCAACTTTTCTTTCCCCTGCAGCTCTACTAAGCACTTTGTCAACTTACACATGTATCAAGAACCCCTGTTGCAAAATTAAACCTGTGTACCCCATACTTGCTTCTAACAGGTCCCTGTAGTTCTCAGATGGCTCTTAAGATGCAGCTTCATGCACAACACAGGGAGGCTATTCCTGGGTGCCATTGTGAAAGCCACCAAACCTCACAAAAGTTTGAGGTTTCTCACCATTTGTCAAATTGTGTGAAAGTGGCTAAAAGGTTCAAAGATCCTTTTAGATGAGTGGGACAGGGGCAGGCACGCAAGCAGTGGTACTAAATAATTAGGCCACCAGGTTAAACCCCCAGCTTTTCTTGAGACTTAAGTAGCTAGTGAGTTGGGCAATAAAGCCTGTCTGTCCATTCCTCTGCTGTCTGTGAAATGGAAAAAGTTTCAAATTGTTGAAGTGTTATTTACAGGGAAAGTGGTACAAGGAAATGGCTTCAGCTGAGCTTGTTTTGGCCCTGCACCTTGAAATTCCCTGGAACTGCTGCTACAGCTCTATTTTTTGCAGTACAGCCTGTGAATAACCAGATTTGCTTTCTGATTCACATTAACTGTAGCTAATCCTTTGTGTCTGATGTCACTCATGTTGCTCATACGTGGTACCTTGTTTTCACGATGTGCCATGACTGCCAGCCATTGTGTCCTGCTTTATATCCAGTGCCCAAACATCCCAGGATGCTTCAACCCCAGGATGTAGTGATCATAAGAGGGAATTGCCTCCAAAGTGCCATAATTGAGTGCAACACATGGCCTCTGCTGTACTGCCATGCTATCCACCTTGAGATGCAGTTTTTCATCCAGCTCTTGCTCTGTAGCTTTTTGGACAGGCACATTCATGCTGCACCCAGTGTCCAACTGCAGCGTCACTTCTGAAGCAGCAGCTTTTGCATCCATTGATCTCCCTGTGGTGTCCTCGGCCCCTGAGCCACCTCACTGGAATTCACTTGGTGTAGCAAGGTGTGTCCTGTCCTTTGTGGCTGCACTGCACTGTCTCTGCCTCTTCAACACTGAAGTGCTTCACCCCTCTGCTTCCACCTTGTCTGAAGCAGACGTTCTGTTGCATGTTCTCTGCCCAAGGGATATATATAGGGAATATCCTCTCTTATCTCTCCATTGGCACTCTGCCTGCATGTCACCCACCCCCCCTCCCTTCCCTTGCAGACTCTGATTGTGTGTGCTCCTTCCTGGATACCATGTGCCTTTGCTGTGCATATTAATTAGCTATATTTAAAAATCCTGAAATTAATCCTTTAATGGGTTATTTTTAGCCTTTGTCTTGTAGCTCTGGGAGCTGGCTTCTCTCAGTGCAAAGTCATAGGCTTTCTGTGAGCTTTGGAAAGGAAGCATAACTCTGCTGGTTCACGTGTGGGATGTGTGAAGGCTGGTGATGGTGTGCTTTTTTTTTTTTTCTTCATATGAAGAGCAAGAGTCTTTTTGACAATATTTCAGGCTGAGCCAACTCCCATGAGAAATGGTTTGAGAAAGTGCAGTCACTCATACAGCCAAACTTGCAGGTAAAAATTCAAGGAAGAGTTTGGGGAGAAAGGAAAAAGCATTGTGTGTGAATTCATGTGTACCAACAGTGTCACTGTTTGCTTTCTTAGATGGTTTCCATCATACAGGTAATCACAGGTGACAGGTATGATGTCTGTAATGGTAAGGAGAATTTGTTCTTGGAAAAATCTAGGAAAAAATGTCAATATAGAGAATGTTGAGGCCTGGAGCAGCAGAAGACAAAAGAAATTTAAGAAGTTAAACTGCAAAGTTGTTCCTCCTGGAACGAGGAGCAAAACGTTTCGCTATAATCTGGGATTTTGTCAATCTGAAATGGGTAACAGAGAAAATGGAACATACAGTCAGCCATAATACACAGATCAGCAATGAATGGTGAAAAAAGCAAGTAAAAATAAAAATGGTTGTGCTGAGTTAAAATTAAGGTCTGTCTGACCTCGTATCTTGACTCAACTCTGATCAAGAGCAAATTCCATCAGAAAAGCAGGAAAGTGAATTCTGATACTTCACAAATGTACCCTGAAGTGATCCACAGCTTCCTGAGCCATAGGTGGTTATCTTGGTATTTAATAGGCCTTGACATCCATGGAGGGGGGGCTGTTCTTTGGAATTAGTCCAGTCACTTACTGAATCAATAGCAGCTGTCAGGGAGCAGAGCAAGCTCTGCCAAAGAGCCTCATGGTGCTGGCAAGGCATCCGTGCACTGAGAGGGTGTTCCTGATGAAACAAAAAGCATGTCAGTGCTATGCAGAGATGGGGGAACACCCCTGAGATGTGGTGTCTGGTTCTGGTCACCTGTGTTCGGGAGGGCTTGTCTCAGTGGAGACAGGAGTATTGAGGCTTCCCAGGGAATGGAGAGTTGGCATCAGGAGAGGTGAGAGGAGTTCAGCCTAGCAAAGTGGAAGGTTGACAGAGGGGATAACAGCTGTCTGCAACACATCAAGTGGTTGGTCAGCCTGGGAGAGAAAAAAGCTGTTTTTCCTGGAGGACAAACCTTGCACAGAAGTCCCACACAAACTGATACCTGCAGTGCCTGAGTCATTTCTGACAATGAGGTCCTAGGAGTAGAAAACATGTTTATCTGCTGAATAAAAGGATGATGTTTTGTGTTTGCCTGCAGTTTCATGTACCTGAATCAAGAGTGTAGGAGGTCCTTTCCTGTCCTGCATTCCAGAGCTCCTGTGGGATCTCTTTAAGTCTAGGGTTGAACTTACAAAAGCTCTTTCCTTTTCTCTGTTACCTGTTTCTAGGGCAGGACAAGTATAACATGTCATTGAATCAGGAAGGAAAAAGCCTTTCATAACTTCATGGATGGGAGTTATTCATTACATTTGCTATGCTGTTTGAGTAGTGATTAATAAAATTCACCAAAATATTTCCTATTAAGTTTTCTAACACAGTTAACCAATGACCTTTCACCACTGGATTTGCTGTGGAGAAATCAGAAACAGATTGCAGCATGTTGGAGCACAGTGTTAACAACATAGGGACAACCAATCTTTTTTAATCTAAAGATTTTTACTGAACAAACTCCAAGTAACTAAGAATATTATATCAAAACAAAGGAGTGGTACAGTCTGTAAATAGTCCTTTGTGCAGTGATTCTTACACAGCAAAATAAGAGTGAAGATCATCAGTACCCTCCAAAGAGAATCTCTGAAGATACTCTGTGATGCATGCATTTAAATTCGTTTTGTCCCCAGTTCTAGATGGCTCATCTTGTCCTTTGTTTGGGTACACATCCCATTATTGCTTGTGGTGCTTTATGCCTGTGGGCTATTTCTACACTAATTAATGTTCACGTCAAGGGATTTCCCTGACAGTTCTCTGGCATTTTTGCAAGTGTTCTCTTAGCTCTGCACTAATACATAGTCACACGTTTTGTACACTTTAGCCAGGCACATAATTTCAAAGGAACCATTGTTGCTGTTAGTGTGCTCAAATCTTAAAACCAGTGTAACCTGAGCAACCATTTATGTCAAACCAGTACTACACTGTGCTAAACCTTATGCCAAGCTCCCACACTGTACTCCTACTTGTATCACAACAAGGTTAGGTTTTCAGGCTCTCATTAGATATTTTGCAACTGAAGTGGAAATTTTCCACAGGAAAAGAATCCTCCAAATCTGTGAATACTCACCAGCCATCAACTTGTGGAATTAATTGCTTCACTGTAAGGCAGGCTTTGATGAGTTCAGTGACAACAGTGAAAAATTCACTGCCACATCCAGGTGACATCGTTACATTGATTTTTTATTAGCTTAAATAATACACAAATGCTGCTTTTTCAAGTGTGTCCCCTAAAAAAAACCTTTCAATATTCTGCCTCAGATTTCCTCCAGATCCTGCTTATGGTATTTCATTATAGAAGTCTATGGGTAAAGCACATCCAGCCCTTCACAGAACACAGTGTGTAGTCCTGGACATGTTCCCTCTGAACAGGTTATGTTCAGTGCCAGGTGCTGGTTGGCTGCATCAGGAAGATGCTCTGCCCACATCCTTTTTTTACCCCTGCAGTAGAAATTTCTTGCCAGTTCAAGCCATTGGGAAAGGGCAAGGATGTGGCTGGGTGTGCTCTGGTGCTGGAAGTTATGACTTGTTTTCAATAATAGTATCAGACTGACTTCCAGAATGGTGACATTTGAACATTAAGGTTCAAATGTCAAACACTCACAGTGTCTCCCAAATGCTGAACTGCCTTTGCCCCCCTCTGTGTGTGTAACCCACCAGGATGTGCAAAGTTCCTGGTTTGAGGAGTCAGTGAGGCTGAGAGAGCCAGCCAGCCAGGGCACAGCAGTCTGCCCTGGACAGATCAGAAAATCAATACAAAGGATGAAAATGCATTTGTGATGTGGGAATGAACTGTGACTGTGAGGAGCCTTCTTCCTGGAGAGAAAAAAATTGCCTGATGTGGAGGGTCTGTAACCTCTGTGGGCACCATGAGATTTTAACTGGCTCCTGTTGAGAAAAGACTGTACTTTAGCTGCTTGACAAGACTGATTTTTCAAAAACTGATGAGTCAGGCTGCAAGAATTATGAGATTGCTTCTAAATAATGAGTTTGAGAATCTTTTTCCATGTCTGCAGTTGTGGGGTTTTTTTTAATCTTGTGCTTTTGTGTCACTCATAATTTAATATTTCCAAGCCCTGGCCTTTTTTTTTTCCTTATCTTTTTCTTTTTTTCTTTCTTTTTTTTTTTTTTTTAAAAAATGGTGAGAACCTCCCTTAAAAAAAAAAAAGGAAATATAAAACTTGGCTTACCTTCCAATCTGGCAGAATTTCCAGGATCATGAAATGATCAAGAGTGGGCACTGCTGCATTAAGGGCAACTTGTTTTTCAGGAAAGACTATTTTTTACAACCTAAATGTGAAGCAGACATGGATCTTCGTTCCGTAGACGTACCATGCAATTTATCCTGTTGACTGTTCTGGTTCAAGCAGTTGGCAACATCCTGGTTTTAGTGAGATGGCTCACAGTAGCGGAGTACAAAACATAACATTCAAAAACAGGACATCCAAATGTTATATCACAATGTCCCTGTGATATAAATGTGAGCCCCACAATTACTTTTGGATTCTTGCACTGATCTTTATAGGGACAGAATAATTTTTCCACACCAACGTGAATAATGAATGGGATTCATACACTTGACCTTGACTCTGTCACCTGTGGTTCTTCCATCCCTTGCTGCAGGAGTGCTGGAGGGAGGAAGCAAGGGAGAAACTCGAGGGATTTTTTAAATCCTGTACTACTTATCTGCTTGTACAGAGATGCCCAGCAGACTTCCAGTGTATTAACCAATTTGTTCTCAGACAGGATCAAAAAGCTAGACAGTGACACTCTGGCTTTGGAACCTTCTTCCAGACACTATCTCAGCTGTGCTGTAGTTCTTGTGTGGTCACAGCTAAGTGTGGCATCACTCCCACTGGAGCAGTGTTCAGAGGATGAACCTGAGACCTTTTCTTGAAATACATGTATCATCAAGTCATTCCCTTAAAGCGACACTGTGAAATTTTGACTTGTAAGAGGACTTGCCTTGGGTTGCAAAGCACCCAAGAATGTTAGAAAGAGAGGAGGTGGGATGAATACTTACTTCTGGGATGTATCAGAATGGGATGTATGGATTGATCATTTGTCTCTGTCTGGATCCCCTGTACCCAGCAGCAGGCAGCCTGCACCAGCAACCTCGCACTGTGTTTTTTGTGATGAAAGTGCAGACTTTGTGAGGACAGAAACTCCGCAGTCGGAATATTAAGTTGGGCTTTGCAGAACAAGTGAGGGGAAACCATCGCTGAAGATACCATCTTGTGGCAGTAAGAGAGAGGCACAGAACAACAGAACCAGCAAATCGAAACCATGTGAAGCAAAGCATCAGTCCGACCGAACAGCTGATCAGACACTCCTCCCTTTCCAAGAAAAGGATGCTACCGAGGAGCAGGTCCTGATCCTGGGCTCCGATCCCGCTCTGCCCGCTGTGTCCTCGCCCAGGAGCTGCGGGGAGGGGACACGCAGGGGAAGTCCCAGATTTACACTGCACTCACCCCACCCAGCGGCCGCTCCAGGACATCCCTTGCCCAAAACACCTTTCCCTGTGAAAAGATGGTGAGATCTGAGTGCGGATCTGGTCCTTACCCTGGGACCTCTCCCAGATGTGTCACTTCCCACCCGCCTTGCCAGTACATCAGGGAGCTTTGCCCTCTGCCACCAGCGCCCTGATGCCCAGCGTGGCTTCCGGAGCTCTCGGCTGCTCCCACAGCCCAAGACGAGGCACAGAGGCACTGACAGGCAGGAAATTCCAGCCGGGATCTGTGTCCTGCAGGAGGACCCGGTCAGTTTGCAGTTAATCACAGAGCTTGTTGCAAGAGGTGATCCTGCTCCTACTGTGAAGTTGTCCTGGTTCCTTTCCCTCCCATTTATAGCAGTGCCAGGAACAGAGAGTTCAAATTAAACGAGACCATTGTGAAAGTAACTACTTCCTCTCTGTAAATACATAACCAATACATTTAAGGGGACTGAGGGAAAGTTCCTAGAGAAGCAGGAAAAGTTGAACACTGCAGAACTGCATCTTCAATCATTTTGTACTGGCAAAACCTATCGTGCCATGATCGGGATCAAACAGTTTTCATCTCTTGATTATTCCTCGTGGCTGCCAGAGAGACCATTGCTGCAGCAATACCTGGGTGCCAGAGTTTATTTCAAGAGCCCTTTAGACGAGAGACATCAATTCCAAGAAAAGACCCCCCCCCGAAAGTGAACTTCCTTGGACTTAGTGGTGAGTGTGCAGCGTTCCTTGTGTCATCAGCACTTGCAAATAAAGCATGTAGGAAGCCCCAGTGCATGTAAGAAATCCCGTGTGCTTTTGGTCTAGATAAATTAAACCTAAATGTATAACTAAAATTGCATGCGGGATTATCAGAAAAAAATATATATATATCTTCTGATGAAATCACCACATTGAAAATTTTGGGGTGCAAGAATATTTGAAAAAAAATTAGAGAAGTTGAGAATGCTTCATTCCTGTAATTTATTTTCATAAAATAAAATAAAATAAAATAAAATAAAATAAAATAAAATAAAATAAAATAAAATNATAAAATAAAATAAAATAAAATAAAATAAAATAAAATAAAATAAAATAAAATAAAACAGGGGTGAGATGATTACTGGGTATATAAGTACCTTCAAAGCAATTTTTGCCCACATGTATTTTGTTTTCTTTCAGCTTTCTAGGTTGTCTTTCCACATTTTTCCACAATGCATGTTAAGCATTTTGAGTGGCACCTGTTATAGGATCAAGCTGGAGATTTAATAAATCTTTATTTTTGATTAATGTTCTTTTTCCCTTTTGCAGATTAGTCCTTAACTACTTAATATTCAGTGCTTGCTGCCAGCACTGGAGAGACACATCTTATTTAAGAAATGAGACAAGTTTAGTTATGTGAATGAGGAATGTCTAGAAATAGCAATCATTGGTCTGAGTAAGAAATCCATTGCACAACCATACATGAAATCCAGTTATCCAGTGGTTTTTGAACTGAGATGGAGATGCAGATGGAGAGCTTCCAGGAGAGAGAAGAATATTATTACATGGGACTACAGAGGTCATGACAAGGAATGGTGAAATTGTCCTTCTGGAATGTACCCAACTGTACTCCCACTTCCCAAATTAGCTTTACAGCCACTATAATCTATTACACCTACTTGTGTAAGTGACAGATTTTTCAGGTCAAGAAACAATTGTGACTTTTGGTTTCCTACATAAGAGGGGCTGTACCTAACTTGTCACATTGTTATTCTGCACAAAGCCTATGAATTGGGACAAAGCTTAAAAAAAAAAAAAGGCATTTTTAAAGATCTTTAAAGTTAATGTTAATTTTCTGATTTTTATCATTTAGTCTGTATTAATTCACTTAACTTCATAATGTAAAAAAAAAAATTATTGTTATTTGAAGTCTGCAATGCACTCAGAATACCAGTGTCATACTTGTCTGATAAAATGGATTTTTCACAAAACATGCTCATTTGCATTAACTATCCAACTGTCCTCCAGTAACTGTAACCTATATTAATGGTACCAATTCCAGGCATGGATTTCTGGTACTGACATGATTGCCACTTTTGCTTCTGTTTCCCTGCAACTTCTTCCTTATTCCTAAATCTATTCAAAATGTGTGTTGTTATAGTTCCTGGTCCCTTTTAGCAAGTAAAACTCTGCTTCTCTCCAGTGACCTAATATTTAACAGCAAATGGTGGTCTTCATAAACATAGGTTTTTGTACCTGCTGGAACCAGAAGTCATTAATTTGCCTGGAGTATGTAAGTATCACTGATACATATTTGCTATTTCTTCCTTTTCTGCATGTCTGAAGGGTAAATAAACACCTTTCCAGCAAAGCAGCCTTAGTGCTTTGGGGTTTTTTCTTTCCGTGTTTATACAGAAGTAAAGTTCTTCTCACTGACTGTGATCCTGTTGACAGTGGAGCTTCATTGATAACCAATAGTTTGCTTTATTGATTGCCAGACAAACTAATTAAATCAGAAGAATGGTCCTGGTCAGCTGATGTAAAAACAATAAGGCTCATCCTGATCAAGTACATTTTGTAGCCATTTTGCTAACCTGCCAAGAGTAAAAACATAGAAACAAGCTACTGCAAAGTAGACTGGAATGCAAACTTGCAGAAAATCAACCCTCTGCAGTAAGTCTGCCTGTGCTCCCTCTTGGGTATCCTTGGAATATCCTTATTGGCTTGTGTTGGTTACTGGGTAACAGCACACAACAGCTCTGGTGCCTCTGAGCAGCAGGGTAAATGTCTTTTTATAGATAGCCACTCCTTTGGGCTTCCAGGATGTTTTATTGCAGGCACTCCACTATTTTGGGCAGCCACCTGAAGCAAAAGACAACACAGATGCCAACCCAAGTGTGCTCAGGGAAGGACAGAAGTGGGGAATAAGCTTCCTGTAAGCAGGAATGGCTTGTCATGAAGATTGAAGGAAGGGATGTGGTAGCAAGACACAGGGAGGAGGTTCAGCAAAGGAAGAATTTGGCACTTAGAAATCTGACTGTTGGGAGCAAGGCTCTTGAAGAGATGAAAAGATCCCACTGTCTTCCTGTGAAGGAAAAAATGACAAAGAAAACTGGCACTGGGAGCTTGCACTTGGGAAACAAGTCACTGAACTGTGGAAGAAAAAGTGTCCTTTATTCTCTCTGGCAGCATCTGTGGGTATTTTAGGACCTCTGTGAAACCTGTGGAAAGATGTCCCAGTTTTCTGGTATGTCTTTTAATGCCCCAGCCCTTTTATGTGTGAAGTGTCTCCCCCTACTAAATAGTGGCTTTGCTACTGTTCTCCCTCTCCCTTTCCTGCTGTAATTCCCTGTGCCTGGATTGCCCTTCCTGCTCCTACTTCAGTGACAGAGCAGCCATGGCTCCACCCATTGCTTGGCACTCACTGAGCATTAGGATGAAATATCATTAACCTAGAAAAACTATGGGTGCTGTTGTGTTAAACACATTTTTGCTTTTCTAAGGGTGTGGAGAGAGCAGAATAAATAAGAGTGTGCATGCAGGGGAGGGAAGAAGAACAGTGACCATGGAAGGGGATGGAGGAGAAGAAAGCACAGAGATCTAAGTGCAGTGTCCCAGCTGCAGGGAGAGGTGAGGCCTGACAGGACCAGCTGATGCTCTGCCAGGGCCTAAAGCAGCTGCACCCAAAGTGGTTGTGCCCCTTTCTTCTCTCCCCAAACCTCTCCTGGAAGTTGCCCTGTGTTCCTTCAGGATATTTCATAATGTGACCATGGCAGAAAAGGTGAATCATCACACATGTGAAGGGAGGGAGGGACAAAAAGATGGAAACCAAAGCCCATACCCTTGAAGGATCTGTGTCCCCAGAATATGAGTGACAGTTCTGGTGTCTGCTATTGTACTACTTCAGATCTTACATAGTTAACTTACATAGTTAATAAAAGGTGTTACTAAAGCACATAGTAATGTTTGCATTGGGACTATCCAATGTCTAGGACACTGAATAATTAAACTCAGCACAGACTTCAAGCTGTCAGCATCCCTGGAAATGTGATTTATTTACATTAGTACTGAGTCAGGTAAAACGTTTCTGTTCACACCATCCAAAACAAAACAGAGAAATTCCCATCTTTTGAAGTTTTCAGCAAGTGAGATGTATGTTTAAGAAACAAACACTGCATCACATCTGTTTGTTCAGAGAAGATCTGTATTTTTGCCCACAAGTCAAGTTATGCATTCTGCAGAAGCTCATGTGGCCATCAGAGAAGCACAGGGGCAGCACATGTGTACCTATCAGCTAAAGTTAGCCTTTGTTCTCAGCTGAAACATGGTAAGAGCAGGACTTTTTTCAGCACTCTTTATTTTTCCTCAATGTTCACAAATGCATTGACTCTGCAGTGGGAACCCTTCACTGACCAAGGCCGTCCTGCAATATTTTTCTCCCTTTCATTTTCTTGAAGTCATTCTGCTGGACACCCACCAGATTTATTGCAAAATGAGGGTGTATAAAGAAGTATTCACCTGACCAAATCTGTCCCTTCTCTCCCTCCACACACTGTCCTAACTAAAACTGCAATGTACTTACACTGTACTTTTGATCTCACGGTGCTTACAGTGCTTCAGGTGAACATGAAATGCACAACACCCTTGAAAAAGTGAACAATATTTGTTACAGCTTTTGCCATCAGGTGGCTTCTGCCTGCTGCCTGTTTGGTGAGGTTGGCAAACACTGAGTGAATAGGACGTTGTTGAGTGGCATACATTTGTAAAATGTAATCATACTTCTAGGACAAGTTGTGTTTTACAAAAGCCTTGGAGGTGGCGTGGAGCAAAAGAAGGGCTGAAGTGTTCACATGGATTGTGTAGAGTCTCTGTGCTGCAGAGATGTAGAAGTGGGTGTGGACTATGCAGTCCAGTTACCCTCATTAGCCTGTACTCAACAAACAAATGAACCTTTCACTTTTATTTATTCTGAGGTTGGGGGTGAGGGGTTTCAGTAGGCTCTTACACAAAGTATTCATTTAAATGCTTTCTAGTTTTCTGCTGCTCACCCAGCTCTCCTCTGGCCCAAGGCCCTACTTGCTTAGCTGGGTTTCAGCTCCTCTTCAGGCTTAGGCAGTGCTGCTTTGCAAGAGCAGCCTTCTCTCGGGGATCACGGAGGCAATCCACTCCCCAGTGCCCTGCTTGGCCTCTTCCCACGTGTAGCGGGGCACATAGCCAAAATCCTGCTGTGCTTTTCTGTAGGAAAAGGTGAAGGGGGTGTTCAGCAGCGTGACCAGGTGCCTGTTGGTGGAGGGGATGTACCTGACGAAGGGCCGCAGCAGGAAGCTCACGATCTCCAGCAGCAGAGAGAAGTAATAGAGCACTGTCAGAGGCATGGGGAGCTGGGCCTCAATCCCAAACCCCAGCTCCTTGGTCAGCTCGTAGTTGAGATCAGCATAGCTCATGTGTGGGGTGTCATCTGAGATGTAGTAGAACTTGCCCCTGACGTGCTTGGCTTTCTGGGGGGCTCGGAGGGCCTTGGCTGCCTGCAGGTGAGCCCAGGCGATGTTGCCCACGTAGACAGGGTTCACCAGGGCCTCCTTCCTGGAGAAGCGCAGGTAGACGTTCTTGTTCAGCAGGCACTTGTCCAGATGGCCTTGGAGAAATGGGCAGCCTTCCCCAAAAATGTACATGGATCTCAGGGCACAGGTCATCAGCGTGCCACCATCCCTCAGCACCTGGCCATCTGCTTTCAGCACAGAATCCTCTGCCAGTCTCTTGCTTTGGGCATAAGGAAATTTGGACGTGCTCTCATAAGCTGTGTCTTCATCACCATTGAAAATGGGGTCACCTTTGCAGTTTGGGCCTGTCACTTCTATGGTACTGGTATATATGAAGTGCTGGACGTTGCAGCGGACACACGCCTCCAGCAGCAGCTGAGTACCTTCAGAAAACAAACATGAAAGGGAATCTAGGGCCCCCTAACCAGGAAAAAGTGGGAGTTTCAGATCAGAAACAGCATCTCTGGCCTGAGCTTAGCCAGATCTCCCTCCCTGTGGCTGGAAGAATCCTGTCCTGAACAGAGCAGTATATTCAAGGATACTGAACCTGCTCTGAATCTGTATTTAAGATGGACCAGTGCACCTTCCAGAGTTAAACAAGGGTGAGTATTTGGTTGCAATTGCATGTTGTGGGGATATGTTTATGCCAAGAATCAAATTTTTGCCCTTCCTTAACCTAGCACGGGTATTGACCACAGATTCAGGGACTTGTTCCTCTTGGTTGGATAGAATTGGCTTAAGGCTGAGAACCTTCAGAAGTTGCCCCTCTCCTTAGGTATCCTCCCTGCTATATGGTGAAGCCCATGTTTTTCAGGCTTGAGGATGCTCTTGGGTGGTTTCCTAAGAAGGGACAGAATTAGTATGTGACCTAAATCAGTACACTCACACCCAGTGTAAATCTATCCAGTATTCAATTAACTAAAGAGAAGGGCTTGAAAAGAAACACGGTGAAGCAAGGCACCATAACATGTAGTCAAAAATCATAAAGTGCAATGAGAAAAGAGAGGCTTGTGTAAGTATGCCACCTTTTCTGGCATATTCTGGCTTTTCCCTGCAGTAGTACAGGGTTTCTTACATTTAAAATCCTTTAATGCTTTCATTGGGGGCAGCAAAGGTCAGCTGTTCAAAGTCTTTTAAATAGCCAAGAAGGTTAAACGAGGAAAGCACACTGAAGGGGGAAATAAATACTTTAATAAGTTGTGTTGTTATAGTTGCAATTAGAATCTTCTTTTTCTACCCAGATTTGAGGCAGAAATTGCCTTATTTGTTGTGCATGGTGCAATGAGAGAAATTAAGTGTAAAAAGGCCAGCAACTTTGGAAGAGAAGACACAGCTCAAAGACATTTGGAAGCATCTTTGACAAAGGAACATTAAACTGAAATGACTGATACAATATCAGAAAACTGTAGCCTAAAATCCAGGGCATATAATCAAACACCAGCAGTGAGGCACATAAAAGATCTTCCAAGTCTGCTCAGTCTGTTACAGCAAAAACTAAAGGCAGCATAATGCAGACCAGCGTGACTGCAACAAATATAATAAATTAAAGAGGTTCAGAAGAGCCAGGAGTACCGGCAGAAAAATATGCACTTGTTAATGAGTGAAAAATAGGAAGAGTTATTGAACCGAATATTGTTAGGGCACCAAAATTCTTCTTTTCAAGCTTGAACAAGAAAAAGAAAGAAATTGAAACAAATGGAAAACAAATCTGGATGAAGCTTTCAGAAAAATTAAGGAAGTGCACTGAAAAAGAGTTACACAAACAGGAATAAATTGATGTGAAAAATTAGTTCATGCAAGTCACCCTGTTTAGATGACATACAAGCCAGGGTCACCTGGAAAAAAATAATTTTATTATATTATTTTTAAAATAATAGCTTCATTCCTGCTGCCAATACTGTTTAGAAAATGAAGGAAAGTAATCAAATGCTGAAGGTCTTGATAAAATCAAATGAGATAGCAAGTTTTAGAAAAAAGCAAACATAAAATTGTCTTGACAGTTGGTATCTGTTCAACATGAATTTCACCCAAATAAAATGTGGTTTATTTGCAAATCAGAATTGTATGTAAAAGTTTAAAGATTCCTACAGTAATGGAATCTAAGTATCTTTCATATAGCATGTAATAATGTAAATTATTACTGTGTTACATACTTTATTCAGTGAGTGGTTCCCCATGGTTTTTTTGCCCTTCTGGCTGAGGATCTGGTTCACAGAAGGTATTTTGTTTGGATTATAATTAATTATTTTCTCAATTCCCTTCCTTTTAAACATTTGCTTCCCTTCCTTCCTAAAAAGATATTTTTGCTCTGTGTGGCAATGGAGGAAAGCCCTGCATCAAGGCAAACTTAACTTGTTCACTTCTGTCCTGGTTCATGAATATCCACATCTGATTCTTGAAACGTTTATGTTACATAAGTTCTATTTTCTTGGAGAAACAGGACTTTCATCTTGCAAGCCTGTGAAGTACATAGCAATGCCCTGGCTGGTCAGAAAACCAGAAGAGCATCAGAATGGAAAAGGAAGGAAACAGGGAAGAGAGGACAGCAGTATTCACTGACTGACCTTGCGGCCACTTGGCTCTGGGAGCAGGACTGTGGATGGTATTTCATTCTAGCAAAGGTTGTCAGCTAATCCTCACTGGCCCAGTGGGCTTTTTTTTCACCCATAGGCAGACATTGTTGGCAGGGAAGTGAGTACTGGCAAATCAGACTTAAAGAGCTTTCTGGGTTTGGGACATTTTAATAGTAGCTTGTTGGGGTTTTTAAATTTTATTTATTTATTGATTGATAATTGTTGTTTTTTATTTTTCCCCATGGAAAAATGCATTTAAACAGCACATTCTGCTGTGAAAAACCAGACTGTGGTGGGAGTACGGTCATAAAGACAGAGCTTTACAAATTGTCTTTCTGAACTACCAGCCATGTATATTTTCATATTACCCAGTGCACAGGTTACCAGTAGCTTGCCTTTCTGCTCTTCCCTCCTGATAGGGGCCTAAGAGGCTGCCCACTGGGCTCTATGCTTTGATCACTGACAATCTGTGGCTTTGATTGAGCAGAAATGAAAGGGTCTGGAAGCTAATGGTACAGGCAATGAGCCATGCTAAAACAGCTAAAATGTAATCCCACTGTTTTTAAGGTACATGTGAGAAACAACTCGACTGCCAAGAATTCTCTCTTCCTCTGAACACTGGTGAGCAGCCAGTATTTGTGAAAATGATGCGTGTACAGGTATGTTCCTTATTTTGCTGTGAAGAAGCCCTGTGTCTGTGGCAGAGAGGAACAAAGAACTGAGAAAGCTGCTCATGTAAATTAGAACATCTTCCCCAAATCTCCCCCAAGCTGTTGAAGCAACACAGCCAGGGAGGCCAGTGTGCATCCAGGTTAGGCAGTACCAGTTCTCTGAATGGCACTCAGGGTTTTGGCATCACAGACAGAGGGTGAAGTTCTTATTTTAGGAAATACATTTAAACTTCCTGGCAGGTGATGCTACATGAGCCATTCCTAAATCTAAGCCTTCTCCCTTCATCTGATCTTTCTTGAAGAATGGGGGTTCCTTAATGGAAGGGGAAATCCCATCACTGAGTCACTGAAACCCCTCCCTCCCATAGCTCTGAGTTTGTTGGGGAATTTTAAATTTTAAGCTCAAGGTGGGAGAGCACTTGTCCCTCTAAACTGCCCTCTTGCACACACAGACTTAATGGCAAAGGAAGGAAAAGGAGAAAAAGAAGGAGAATAAATAGCAGGGAGAGAGCCACAGGCTCTGGAATGTTATCAATGCAACATTTCTGCAACTGCAGCCAAAGTCTGCAGTACTTGTAAAATTTGAAAACTGTACACAGGCAGGGATGCCACATGGGGTGGGAGACTAAGAACCAATTTCTGAGGTGAGCATTGGGATTTCAGAGGGAAAAGTTCCACTGAACATGGGTTTATGACTATCACCACTGACGGCAGAGCCTGTGAAAATCTCAGCATGGGCATACGTAAGTGCTGACAAGAATGAATGATCCTGCACTGCCCTGAAGTGGCAGACTGCATGTGGAGAGGCCCAGAACTTCTTGGGGCTGCACAGACATGGGATTTTCACCTCTAGGTATGTCTGTGCAAGGTGCAGAACAACCCACTTAACCTGCCTCAAAATGAACAGGGGTCACGTGCTCCCTTTCCTGAGCAGACAGTGATCAGGACATAGGTGTAGGTTTGAGAAAGGTGCTTTCCCTGCTCACCTGTGACATTGACTTCCCAGAGCAGCTTCTTCTCGATGAGGCCCAGGGTGTCAATGAGGGAGGCTGTGTGGATGACGAGGGAGACCCCCTGGCAGGCACGGTGCAGGAACGTCACATCTCTGATGTCCCCTTCCAGGATTTTCACCTCAGTCTTACCCTTGAACTCTGCAGGGGCAGCAGAAAACAGAGCACAAGACCTTACAGGCACCCTAAGAAGACCACTGGAAGGAGTGGTGAAGGGCTGATCCTGCCTGGCAGGTGCTGACTGTCCAGGAACAGCAGGAATATTTTAAGGCTGTGAAACAGAAGGCATTTCCCCAGGACTCTAGAGTCAAATGCTAACTACAGTACTATAGAGATTTATTTTGCATCACCTACCATAGATCTGGAGCCAATATTCAACATGTTTCTTTCTGTTTTGTTTTTCAAAGATAAATCTTTTCCTCTGCTAGCAAGCTTCCTTGAGCTGTGACTGTGATAAAGTTCACAGAGGAGCAGCTTTATCTGTGCATATTCTGGTGACTGGCTGGCCACTGATGTGTTAACCCAAGCACACTGAACAGGCACTGCATGTTCTTGTCTTCAAGCTGATGAATGATCTCTCCCCACCCAGAGCATGTGAGCACAGGGATGTCTTCATACCTACTTTCTGCCTCTTTACCTTGCCTGTACTGCAGCTTTTCTAATCAATTACATACAATTCTGACATCTTTTTCTTGTACCTTGGCCAGGACTTGCAATGCCTGTTCCAACTCCAGCTCTGGCTCCATTTCAGTATCTGTGCTGTGGGGTCATTTTTAGCCTGCACATCTTTCTGGCTCATATCTGAACTCTCAAGTGTGTTCCCCTGAGCTACCTCAGCCCTGCTTGATTAAATTCTGCTTTTTAAGCCCTCTCTCTCCACAGCAGCTGCAGTGTGTGACCCCAGAGAAGCTCTGGGTCTCAGAGCCATCCTTCCTAAGCTGTGCTGGGCAGAAGGATTCTTTCTGCAGTCCAGAGCTACACAAACATGAGCCAGCGCCAGACAATCACTTGGAAAAATGTACAGTCCAAGGCAGTTCAGGGAAATCAGCTGGCCTGGCTGCAGCCATGCCACGGGAGAGGAGGGGACTTTCCCAGCACGACCCACAGCTTGTAAGGGGGTGGTGCCATGGCAGCAAGTCCTCTGGGAGTCTCTGCTGTGGCTGCACTAGATGGCTCCCCAGGCACAGCTACTGGGCAGGAACTCTGCAGCACAGGCAGAGCCTCTGTCTTCTTCCAGCATAACCAAATGCCCCTTTTAGATAAGAGGAGAATCTGATGAATTTGTACAACTTTTAGCTTCAGCCATGACTGAAATCTTGTGTATCCTAGTGCTTTTTCACCAGCTCCACAGCAGGCAGTATTTCATCTCACGTCTTTAATATGAAACACTGAGAGATATAGCTCTTGGATCTGGAATTGAGTGAGAATATATTTTAAAATGGTTTTATCTCATTTTCTCTATAACATGCTAAGAATGTAACCCTGTATCAATTTAACAATTATTCTGATGCAACATGTTTGAGGGGCTTTTTTTTTCCAGCACAGACAGTTGGTCTGAGATTTAAGATTTGTGAAACATTTACAAAACTGTTACTAAATCTAGAGTCGCTGCCCTCCTGTCACAGTCATTGCCACATGCTCTCTTCTGCTCCTTTATTTTACAGACTGCATTCATTTCCTAGGACTCCATCTCCAGAAGCTTCACTCTGACCTCTACTTGCACGGATGCAGAAGTGTCAGATTAGGGCTGAGCTTTTTGTTAAGCACATGGTAGCTAGATTTCCTCTAATAAATACTGGTCTTTGTACTGCCCTTAGTTTGATGTTCTCCATGAATAAGGCTTTGTGGGATTGTAATAATCCCAAGAAGAGACAGAAATAGTTTTCACAACATAAATTCTGACATGTGACCCCTTCAAAGTTATCACAGTGCCCAGGAAGGGGTTAGGAAAATGGAAGATTTACACCTGCAAATCAAAGCTTTCAGGAAAAGTACAGAAGAAGCCTGTCCCTTTTAAAGCTGATCACAAGAAATCTGCTGTCCAGGTGCTTTGTGCCTTGTTTGGGCTGGCAGTTTGTGTGTGTGTTGGATATGAGTCAGGAAATCTGCTCCTCTATTCCACTTTAGCCAGCAGAAGTTGCCATAGTAAGCACAATATGGGCCTTGCTCACTTTAGCAGCATCAGCCGCATGTCAGGAATCAGCAGATTGGTCTTGTTTTGCTCTGGGTGAAGAGAGAACTACAGGTGAGCTTGGAAGAAAAGAGAGGAAAGAAATGACTGACAGACAGTGGTTTCAGTCTGAGATGGCCAGGAGAGAGAAACTTGATTTCCATCTACACAAACCATTGCCCACGCACCAAAAGAACACATGTGGGTAGGTCAGAGGGGCAGGAACAGAATAAATTCAAGTCAGCTCTCCATTTTTGCATAAAGTGATTATGACAAAGTACCTACTCACTGGGAAAGCTTGTTCTTCTTCACCAGTGGTTTCTGTGTCCTCTGAGTTGTAAATAAACTCCCTGCTTGCTATTGAGAATGCAATGATTTCTCAATAAAATTCAGTGTCCTGTTGTGAACAGTTTTTGACTCAGCAGTACAGGCAGACTATTTGCCCTAAACTTGAGAACAACATAGGAGCTTTGATTTCTCCAGAACTGCCAATGCGGTAGTGAACAACAGAAAAAAGGAATTGTGTAAGTGGAAGCACAGGAAAGGCAGAAAGATGAATTTGACATGGAGGTAGGAGGTAGGAAACCCAGGGCACCAAAGTTCAATTTGTTGTCCATCCTCAACCACACAATGTAACTGGGTAGACTCCAGCTCACAGCACTCGGCATTGACTGGATCATCCCGGACTCCCTGGGGCTGTGGAAGACCACAAATGCCACTGTCCTATGCAGACTGAGTGTGATGGTCAAGCTCTCAGCAGGAAAGTTGTTTGGATAAAAGAGGAGTGTCCCTGAGGGCCTTTTGGCACAGAGACCTGTGACTTGCACATACTTTTGTGTCTTACTACCCACAGCCCTGATTCTGCAAAGATATTGCAAGTGCGAGGTGCTCAAGAGACGAGTGAGGAAAAAACCCACTCAGCTCTGCTCCTGGCTGTTCCAGAAATCCAGATAACGTCTGCTAGCAAGTAAAAGTCCCTGTAGTAAAAATAATGTAGGTCAGAAGGCTCCAGACCACACCCTTAGGTTTTGTAGCAGCCCCACACTTGGAATAGGGGTCTCTGTGATAGAGAAGGGCTTGAGAGGAAGTGGCAGGGAAATATTTTGGGTAGTCCTGAGCACAGGGACTGGCAGAACTCTAGAAGAGATGTAGCCACAAGGGCTGATACAGACGGAGGAGCTGCCAGCCAAAGTGCAGGGGTTCAAATTTGCTTAAACACATCTAGAATATCAGCCTATGGTCCCTACTACCTGTTTATGGGGAAGAAAAGGCTTTGGTAACTCCTTTTTCCCTACCTCCTGTGCTGCTCAGATAGGCAGAAGGATGTTAATAGAATAGGAGAGGGGGTGTGTGGGCAGTGCTCCATGGAGGAAGAAGGGAGGATAAGGAAAGGGCATTGAGCTTGCCTATTAACAAAAAATAAAACATCAAAACTTTTGCTGCAGCTCAGCCAAGATTCTGCCCACACAAACAATTGTTTTCACTCCCCAGGATGCTCCATTATCCCCACAAAGCTCTTCTGGCCCAAAGCAGTGTAGATGCCTCTGCACTGCTGCATCAGTGCTAAACCACACACTCTCCTGCTGCTTCAGCCTGTACTCTGGCTACAGGTCTTGGGTTTGTTTCTGTGGAAACTCTCTGGAAACCTGAGCGGGAGGGGCTGCTGCAAGGCTCAGGGGCATTTAGAAATGCTCAGTGAAAATCTGAGTCAGATTTAATGGAGAAGAAGTTTGAGTTGTGTAAAACCATGATAAAGGTTTGTGCAATTTGTACCAGGTTTATTGTGCACTGCTGCTGTTCCTTGATGACACTTTAATGCTCTATAGAGTGATTAAGGCTCTTCAGCAAATCATATGGAGATATTCCTTAAGGGTCCCCAAATAGTTTCCTGCATAGAGGAAGGGGAGTCTTGCAATGAGGATGTGATGGAGGAAGTTATTGTTAAGTAAATATAATGTAAGGACTTACCAACCTGACTGAATCTAGGACCCATATGAGCCTTTTTATAGATGTGCTCAGTATCTCAATAAATAGGACATTTAAAATAAAACACTCTGAGCTGCTTTTCCTGCTACAGACTGTTTCTGACACTGGGAACATCATTCACTTGTGCTGTCCCCAGTCCATTCAAGAAGCCAGAGTTCTGCCTTGCACTTTGCAAATGGGTTCTGTCTCTTCTGTTTAGCATTTGCTTAAACAGGAAGCTCCAATTATGTTATTAACAAAAGCAGTTTAAAAAATACTTCACCACAGCTCTGAGCCAGAAGATCTCTATTAATCAAATTAATCACAGGTTGAAGAAAACCATTAGAATTTGCACCCACAACTTTGTTGCTGCCTTCACTGTCTGGCACACCAGAGCCCAGCACAGCATGCTCTGGATATCTCTGTACTCCCACCCAGTATAGCAATGCTTGAATTTTCCTTTCCCCCAAGAAGAAGTGCTAGATTTTTGCACTAATTTTGCTCTGTGGGTTTTGTTGTAAGAGAAGTCAGGTTGAAGGCAGCCTGTTTACTGCATGAACAGCACACAGAAGCCTCAGGGCCTGACAAAAAACCCTCTTGTTTTCACATTTTACATCTGACTGCTGTGCTGGAGGGAGAGGGAGGGATAAAGCAAGGCTTCCTTGAGGTAAAACCTCTATCTGCAAAGCTGGTTGGAATGAGAGGTAAAGGCTTCCAAGCTACCCATGAGGGACAGCCACACCTACAGCTGCAGCACACATTCCTCATGAAAGGGCACTTACTTTCAAATCGCCCGAGTGCTTCATCGCTGAAGGCTTTGTCCAGCAGCCGGACCTCAGCCAGGGCTTCCTCTTCTTCCAGCAGCAAGCTCACAATCCTCTGGCCCAGAAATCCTCCTGCTCCTGTCACGAGGCAGCTCACCCCAGCCAGGGACATTGCTCTGGGTCGCTCCTCCGTGGTGGTGAGCTCGCTGTCTCTTGAGCTTGGTTCTCTTCCTGCCTGAGGGAATGAACATGTGACATCAACCTCAGGAGACTACAAATCAAAGGGTGTTACCAGAAGGAGAGACTACTGAAAAACAAACTTTAATCCCTACATCGAACAATTTTTAAAGCATGTCTTATTTTTGCCAGCTATTCCTATTCAGAGGTAGTCTACATATATTTTCCATGCAAAGAAAACATTCTTACAAATCATTACAAACCAATTCAATTAATAAATCTGAAAATGCTCAATATCAACTTCGATGCCAAACAAACCCCACAAAAGTCAGCCTTCAGTCTCGGTTCCACCTCTCTAGAACTCAGAAGACTGTGGGGGAGATTTGCCTGTATTTATATCCTGCAGGGCACCTACTCGGTCGTTTTGCTCCCCTCCCTCTTGAGTGCCTCCTTTGCTGCAAAAGAATGTGATGCTTCCACACCACTCCCACCAAAGAGGAAGGCTCTGAATGCAGTGAGGTCTGAGCCTAGATGTGGTCCTGTATACTTAAATCCTCAGAGAATAAACCCTCATGTTCATAATTCTCTCTAGCTGCACATGCTTGTGTAATACAGTGCCAATATTGTGCCAATATTGAAGGTAGGGAGCATTTAAATTAAATATAAATAACAGGACAAGCAGTTTAGAGTGGTTTGAGGAGTGGACTCTACTGTTGTATATTTTCTGGATACTGGGCTCCCCCATTATAATGTGGATTTCTCACCCTCTCTGTGCAAGATCAGAAACTAACCCCAGGGATTTTGTATTTGTTCAGAATATTCCAGGCATTTGAAGTGATGAAATTGTTTAATGTACCATCAAAGTTAAATTCAAGCTGCAGGAGGGAAAGAGTCACCTCTGGAAATGTCTTGTGCAAGAGTACCTATTTAAAGTAAGGCTGTTTGTGCCTCTGCAGTGATCTGTGTCATTACTGCTTTACATCTCCCACACACTGGGAAAATGCCCAGGTATTTCTCCCTGGGGTTCCACTCCAGTTCTAGCAAAACTGTTTTGTACTGTGAGACCTGGGGAGGGCATTGTCCTGAACCTCCTGATGCCAGCACTGCCCTCCTGGGTCTGTCAGGACACGCTGGCTGCAGCTGTATTTTCTGTCTCTCTCTCACACAGGGATAGGCTGACATCCCTGCTGAAGCAGGATGAGAAATAGGGAGCTGCCTTGAGCAACAAGGAAGTTACAAAGAAGTCCAGCAACACAATTAATGGGGATGAAATCACTGGAAATCCATGATTCGGGGCATAGCTGGAATGGATCTCTAAAAACGCTTTGTTTCCATTCGTGCCACTAACTGCTAATCTCCTTTTTTTATTCTATCATGAGTTTTGTTCACTCATTAAAGAGAGCCCTGGAGAAAAGCTGTAGAAGAGGCATCCCCATACTGTTAGTTTTTTAGAGAAAACTGGGCTTGCAAGTGACAGGAGAAAAGAAAACCCATTTCTGTTGGAGGTGAAAGGTTTCTAGCTGACACAGATGGGGAAGTTTTGGCAACTGTTTCAATCCCAGCGTCCTTGAAAATCCATTTCTTACCCCAACAAAGCTTTAAAAAATTGTTATCAGTGCTTCTTTCCTTGGCTTTTCATAGTCAGGACCTTGACATTGTATATTCTTATCAGAAGCTGTTGCAAATTAATTTTGTTCACTTTGCAAGGAAAAATAACTGGCTGAATCCTGCTGCTCCAAGCAGCTCTCTCTGTAACAGGGCTTCCTTTTTGCTTTCAAAAAGAAAATAAAATGTTTTTAAGAGGTGTTATAAAACCAGACAGCACCACATAGCATATCAGTATAGACAACAATCTCGTACACCAAGCTTGCCTATCAGAATGACCAAGCATAGCAGGGGTAGTGCTGATATGAGAATATGAGCACTTCATAGAGGACTGCAGGGAGATTTACTGCTGCTGTGCTTTATCCTCTTAGGCACTACTTGGATAAATGCTTGGGTTAGTTTGAGGGAGTTTTATACATCACTGCATAGCAGCCTTCACCTGAACTGCTGTGTGTGAATGTCAGTGGTCAGACAGCAACACTTTGCTCAGTTCCAGCTCAGACCTGCTGGTGCTTCCTGCAGTCTCACCTAGAGACAGCATTTTCACCTCTTGTTTCTTGTTGACATTGATGCTGGGGTTGCTGGGTGCCATGACAGCTCCTCCTGTGCAGACAAGACCACAAGACCAGCTCTGGTGTTCCCCAAAGGACGTGGAGGCAGATGCTGGAATGGGCTGTACATCCCAGAATGGTGCCAAGGAGCAGCAAGGCCAAAGTCCACAGACCCCTGACCACCAGGAACCACTTGATGAAATTCAGAGTTATTGCACAAGCAGGGGACTTGCAGATTCAAACATAATTGAGCAGCATTTGAAAAGCTTACCAACTGTGCATTCTGTGTCAAGGCATAGACATTTTGTAATTGTGTTGATGTCTTCCTTCTCTTTGGTTTCATTGTAAAATGAAGCCACCACAATATGATATTTTGCTGTAGAATGGGCTGCATGACTAAGAGCATCGTTTCAGAAAATCAGAGCTTGTACATTTTGATGAGTGTTGGAGAAATGCTATACATGGACTAAGTGGAGTGCTTAGTATCTGCGCAATGCACCATATCCCATTCCAGCCACATCCCTGATTTGCTGGCCCAGGAACAGTTGCTCCTCTGATTTTACTGGTGCTCACTATGACAGATACTTTGGGGCAATGACTGCAGGTGTTAGAGAATGTATTTCCTTAGCCTTGTCACAAGGGGACAAATGGACTGGGAGGGAGTGTAGCGGAGATGAGAAGACAGAAAGAGAAATAGTGAAGGGAAAATTCCCAGCAGCATTAGGAAAAACTGTATCATGGTACTGGAATGATGATTTGCAATAACATTGCAGGGTGTGGAAGATTTATAGGATAAAATGTACTTTTATAGAAGGCAATGCTGTTTAATTATGGAATCAGGTAAACTGATTTTGCTATCAACCAGGGTATCCAGAATTAAGAAAGGGAGAACAGATCTATTTGTCCAGAAAGAATTTTAATTCAGGAAAGGAGTTTCTGAAGTCTGGTCTGTTGCCCAGATCTCAGAGAAATGAAGCAGGGAAAAGCAAAAGCATACTCATTATTTAGCTGGACCTTTTGATTTCTAAATATAGAGTAATTGTGACCAGAAAGACACACACACAAAATGCCATGTTTCTTCTCATGTGAAAAATTAATGGGTTTCTTACCACTATAGCCTGTAAGCTCAAAATGCCTACTTGCTGGCAGGTCTGGGAGAGAGGCTGGACTTTGAGATGTAGATTTACTCCAGGAAAGCTTCTGCCCATCTGGGTGGGAGGCACTGTACCCTCCTGGAAATATTTCCCTCTCTTCTAGTTATACATTGACAAGAGGGAAAAAATATTTAAATAATTAACTTCTGGACAACTGCCCTGTATTGAACTGTGAATAATACAACTTCCCATAGTGGAGAAGAGTTGTAAGACACTTCAATCACTTCAAACAAGGTATGAAGAAAGCCACTTTAGGAGGCCTCAGTGTTTCTGTGTCTTCAAACCTGACAAAGAAACTATCTCCTATTTCAGTAATACCAAAATTCTTCCAGTCAAACAGAGAGGGTGATTGTAAACATTTCTGACATTATCTCCAAGATCAAAAAGGCCTTCTTGTAGTAGTCTTTGCTATATTAGACAGCACATGATTTTGGCAATTAACTAGAAACAAACATTTAGTCCACTTTTCCCTTTACTTTTAGGAAGAACTCTATTTCCTCATCTGAAATTGATGAGTGACTCATATATTCAAAGACTGGAGAAATTTGCATGATATGCCAAAGAAAAATATTTATGTTTGGATCCATTTTGTAGATAAACTACCCTTGTATGCAGACTGATTCTCTGTCCATCCTCCAGGGATGCTGGGAAGCAGCAGGGTTTGATTAGTCCTTAACCTACATGGTTACAATATTGGAGGATAGTTTTTTTGTAAGATTTAACCTTGCTTGAATGTGTATCAGAGATACAACAAACAAGTACATAAAGCAGAAGTGGGTGCAGACAATGGGGCATGGAACTTTGGTAGGCATTGGCTCAGGCCTAATCCAGATCATAGAAAACTTTCAATGTGTCGGAAAAACTGGGCTTGTTAGGCTCTCATCCTGACTGAACCTTGTGACCTCTCACTTTAGGTTCACTCACCAAATGTCTTTGTTTTTCACTCAAGAAATGCTTTCTTGCAGCCTTTCACAGAGATGCACGTGCTGCCTCTGCAGTTCCATGTGGTTGGTCACGGCAGCACAGTGGTATGGCGGAGTACAGATCTCATGTGCAGCTCTTGTTTTATGATTCTGCGATATCCTCAGATAAAAGCAGATTTTTTTCAGATTAAAGGCACGCTCTGGAGATCTCTGTGCCAACCTTTTCTCACAGCAGTGTCAGAGAGGTTGCTCTGGATCTTGCCCAAGCAAGCTCTGAATATTTCCAACAATGGAGGTTTCACAAACCCTATGTTGTGGTGTCTGACTGCCCTCATGGTGATTTTTTTCCCCCCACTGATTTCTACTTGGAATTTTCCTCATTGCAACTTGTGCCCATTGCCTTTCACCCTCTTACTGCACACATGCAAGAAGTTGGCCTGGATCTTCTCCAAATGAATAGTGAAAGGCAGAGATGTGATCCCCCCTCCCCCTGCCTTTAGCCTTCACAGGACTGAGCACTCCTGGTTGTCTCATTCTCTTCTTGTACATCCTTGAAATCCATCAACGTGTGTGATGTGGTGCAATTCCCAAGTCTTATCTGCCAGGCTGTCAGTCTCCCGACAAGGTTTATTGTTACTGGAACACAGAGGAAGGCCTTCATGTGAAGGCTTTTGGAAGACTGCTGCAGACACTGTTATCTCTGAGAGAAATTAAAGCCTAAACAATGTGAGCTAACAGGGTTAGATTCTCCCTTCTGCCTCCTTTGGGACAATTTAAAGTAGGCTTTATGCAAAAGGTCACCTTTTTGTAGCATGGCTCCCCCTGCACATGCAAGGGAATTGGGAGTCAGGGTACCTGCTGGCTCCAAAGCAGGGTGAGGCCATGGGTTTGCACCACTGAGAGCTGGCTCTTTGCCCCACAACTCTGCTCCACTCCTTCACTGCTTTGCATTTAGAAAGAGTAGGCAAGAACTGCCCCCACCTTCAAAGGGTAGCTGGGGTGTCTGATAGCTGATTCATCTCGTTTCTATATCTGTTATGAATACATCCAGGAAAAAACAAACCTCTGGAAGAGAGCAGCCACAACACTTACTGTCCCAGAGCAGGAGAGATGTGTGGATTGGATTGCAGTGAGTCTTGGCAGGACAAGTGGAAAAAGCAAGGCACAGGGTGTTCCATGTCTGGCTGTCCAATGTAGCGGAACTTCGGAGGAAGACCCAACATAGGTAAAGCCATGAACCAGCCAGTTTAAAGGAAATGTATTTAAGCAGGTAACAATCACCCAAACTGTTAAGGAATTCATTGGTCTCAATAAAAGCAGAGTGCAGCCTTTGCTAACACAGAGCCTTTCCCAATCTCTTCAGAAGTTTCCAGAAGGCCTTATCAGAGACTTATGCACCTCCTTTTTCATCTTCTGTCTGATTGGGACCTTAGCTTCAGCTGCCTCTGTTTGGTGGGCATGGCAGGAGGCTGATCACAGCTTTGAGAGCTGGACCAGGTGTGGGCCAATCTCTGAGACGTTGGCACAGCCTGTAATAAATGAAACACTGGTGAGAGAGAAAGGTCTGTGGATGAAGCTTGGAAGCCCTGCTGCTCTGAATTACAGCCTTTTATGATCCAGGTTGGGATAGGTTGGTACTTCAGTATCTCCACTCCTCAGTGGCATCTTCAGTCTTGAGGTTCAGCAGTAGAGTCTCTCCACAAAAAGAGTTAGAAGCATGAAAAAAAATTATTTTTATAACAAGCTGAGCAGGGGGCAATCTGATCCAGCCAAGTCAGCAGAAAAACACAGAGAAAAGACAGGGGTTGCTGTGTGCCAAATGGCCAGAGGTGAAGATCTGCATTGCCCTTTCATTTGGACAAATATGGGTGGAATAGGGGTGCAGGTTGACAGCTGGCTGAACATGAGCCAGCTGTGTACCCAGGTGTGATACAGGCATCCTGGCCTGTGTCAGCAATGGTGTGGGCAGCAGGACCAGGCAGTGTGTGTCTCCCTGTACTGGGCACTGGTGAGGCTGCACCTTGAATCCTCTGCTCAGGTGAGGTTTAGATTGGATATTAGGAAAAAATTCCTCACAGGAATTGTTATCAAGCATTGGAATAGGCTGCCAAGGAAGTGGTTGAGTCACCAGCTCTGAATATGTTTAAAAGACACATAGATGTGGCAGTAAGGGACATGGTTTCATGGTGGAATTGTCAGTGCTGGGTTAACAGTTGGACTTGATGATCTTAAAGGTCTTTTCCAACCTAAGAGGTCATACCTTTCAACAAATTTTACAGCCTCAGCAAAGGGAACCCAACCTGCTATTCTTGCTGAATCCTGTGCCCTTTTGCATGTAAAGAACTGTAAAAGTCTGCTGGGGAAAAAATCCAGGAGTCTTTACTGGTTGAAAAAGTAGCCCATAAACCCACATTATGCCCAGCAGGATTTCAGTTCCAGTCTCCCAATCAGCGTTGCTATCCACTTGAGTTCTGCGTGTCATAATATTTGGAATATCCTGCATTGGAAGAAACCCACAAGGATCATCAAGTCCAACTCCTGGCCCTGCACAGGACACCCCAAGAATCACACCATGTGCCTGAGAGCATTGTCCAAATGCTTCTGGAACTCTGTCAGGCTTGGTTCTTTGACCACTGCCTTGGGGAGCCTGTTCCAGTACCCACAACCCTCTTCTTCAAGAGTAAAACTGGAGCTTGCACTGGGCTTTGCAAATCTTCTGTTTGGGGAGGGGGTCAAATAGGGCAGCAGGAATGAGAAACACAGAGTGAGAGTAAAAGCTAGGAGACACAAAGGCTTTTAAAACATGTGTAATCACTGAATACAGACTGTATTCTCTAACACACAGAGAAAAATTCTGCATCCATTTTTAATGAACTCTTCATGCAGAAAAAAAATAGTTGCATTTTACATTGATAAACATTAAATAAATACTGGAAAACATATGCTACCATTCCCAGGAGATTCCAAGTTTTGCTTGGCTGTACTTAGCAGTTTTGCCTCTCTTTACTTGGGTCACAGAGCTGCTCTTACCTACTCCCTCTATGCAAACTTCATTGCTGTGACACCTGAAATGCCAAGTGGTTTCACAGGAAGCAGAGAATCTCAAGTATAGCAGCTAGAACTATCACAGCTCCTGTGGATTCCCTTCTTGTGACCCATCCATCACACTCCTGATTTTACAGGGCTTGCATGCAGAAACATCAGTAACACCCATTACAAACAAAATACTTACCAGCTAAGGCCATAGACAAGCGAAACTCATCCTGCAGAATTCTCAGGACATCCTGAAGGCCTTCTTCACCCTGCACCAACACAGAAAGCAGTCAGGGTAAAAGCAGCACTGGCACAGAGCAGTGCTGCAGGATGCCTGCACCCTGACAGCTGGGATAGTCCCTTAGGTCCATGCCAGTTCCATTATGTCATGCAGATGAATGATTAAAATGATATGATGGATGTGCTCAGTTTATCACAGATTAATTTAGATGCTTTTCCTTTTGGGATACATCTGAACAGGGAAAGAAAACAAAGCTGTTTTTCACTTCTGACATATTGCAGTCAGTTCTTTTTTTTTTCAGCTTTCAGTTTTCCCCCACCAATGGGCTTGCTTTTTAAAATGTCAAGCCTTACAATGCTGACAGGTTTTAATGAAGTAATGAGAGTTTTATATATGTGCCACTCCAGAAATTGTACTATACTCAAATACTGGACTGAATCTTTAAAAAATAATAGACTATGTGTTTTTCTCTGTGTAAGTGACACCAAGAAGCTCAAAAGCCAATAAAATGTATAGAAGATTTTGATCTTACTATAAGATACTGGAGGATTTAAATTTTTTTTTCTCTTAAATTTTCTTTATGTCTTGCAATAATGAATGCTTTGGGTGCAGATAATGTTAGTACTTATTTATGCCTTTTCTCTATTGTATGCTTTGGTAACGCCACTGAGATACATCTTTAGGTATAGCCTATGGAATATAATACCAAAGCACAACTGAACCCCCCAAATCCCATCTTCCTTCTGTTTCCATTGTGGGAAAAGTGCAGGCAACTCACAAGAACATGCTTTTCAACTGAGGTCCTTTTTTGATGTTTACTGGCAAAAGAAACAGTACTGCCAACTCTTACAGTTTTTTCAGGAGATTCAGGTGATTTCTTGCTCAAAGCCTTACTACTGGAGTAGTAAGGAAAGGAAATGTGTCTAGACCACTAAAAAAAGTATCTTTTCTTCTAGAGAAAATTTTGAAAAATTCCATCCAGAGTGTAAAAAGCAAAAAATTAGCAAAAAACCCCCCAACTGGTATAATAATTATTAAATTTTAATTGTATTACGTTTATCTCCTGGATCAGAGGCACTCTGAATCATAGAAATACGCCTGCAGTTGAGAAACAGCAAAGTTGGAACTGAAACAGCAGTGGAAAGTCCATGCATCTCCAGCATGCTCAGCCTTGTCCAAAATATTTCAGCCACCTGTGGGATGGAGTTCTATATGTATTTCCAAAGAATTCATAGCACTGCTGTGAAATTGTTCTACCAAAATCATGTATTGTTCCCAGGTATTTGCTGGAAGCAAATAAAATTGTCAGACTTATCTTTCTGGCAAATAAGCCCAGCTCCAGTTTTCAAAAGCACTGATGGTCCTGAGTCCTAAAGTATTTTAGCACTAAACTTCAACAACAAGAAATCAGGTGCCACAAAACAATGCCATCACCTTCAAAATCTCATTGTTCAAAATCCCAGGAAATTGTGAAATTCTGTGGTATTTTTAAATCAGAGGAAATGTCAGGGTTTCATTCAATTTGGGGTGGTTCCACTTCAAATTCAGCAAAATAAAATTTAAAAATATATTCTCTGCCAGTGAAAAGTCTGTTACTTCAGTTGCAGGACTGCTGGAGAGTGTGAGAATCAGGCAGATGAACTCAGAGCTCCTTACCCACCTTGTAAGCCAGGCCCCATAAAGCTGGTCTTCCAATAAAGACGCATTTTGCTCCCAGGGCCAGTGCTTTTAACACGTCGCTTCCTTTTCGTATCCCACCGTCTACATAAACTTCGACTCTGCCTCGTACTGCCTCCACAACCTCAACCAGAGCATCAATCTGCAAAGAAGAAGCCAGTTTCACCTTGAGGCCAGCTTTTGATCCCAAGAGAAGGAGGATATATTCCAAAGAGACAGGCAGGGATGCAGTGCTTTAGTAGGATACCTTCTCAAAATGAAATGTGACAATGCATCACAAATAGGTCAGCACCAGGAGCTGCAGAATAATGTGCAGCTCCCTGTTATGTTTTCCAGCTACTGAATGCCAATTTCCAGTGCTTTGCTTATGCTGATATTCTTTGCAATCACATTTGATTAGTGGAAAGGTAACATTTTCACTAGATTTATGAAAGATTTTAAATATAAATTTCAATGGGAATAACTGTCACCAATATTTTACTTTCATTTGAGACAATGATGAATAATACAGCTGTTTGCAAAAAAGGATGATGTCAAACCTCTACTGCTCAAACTACCTAACCTTACATTTCAACTTAATCCTGGTGACCACTTGTTGAGTGCCTCCCTCCAAAGCACCTGTGAAGGGTTTCATTTGCTGTGTAGTACAGTCAATCATTTCCTCCAGGTTAAGTCTCCTGATTCCCTAAGGTCTTTTCTGTAGAATTCAGCATGGGGTAGAGCCTTGGATGTTATTGTAGGGCAATACCACACAGAGAGGCTGGCTCTGGCCCCAGAGGCAGTACAACCAGGGGCAGGACATTGCACTGGACATAATTAACTCTCCTTCAGAGCAAAACCAAAAGGCTCTTTTCTGCAGTGTCTTATACATTTTGCCTTCTTCTATTTTTACTTTTTTTTCTCAATTTCAAACTGAAAACCTGAAAGCTGAAATTTTCTAGGACTAGCTCAGCAAGAGACAGGTTTGGCACCAGAAGAATAGCAGAGCCCAACGAGGTATCTACTGCCTTGTCTGTGTATCTAAAACAACTTTTAGGGTAGAAGAACAGTTTAATGTGGATGCTATTTCTGTTATTATGCCTTTAGCATTGAGTTTATTAATTTTTTTTATTTGTTATTGTCAGCCTTGACGTAGAATGGAAGAGAATTCCCTGGTACCTATTTTTATTTAACAAAAGAAAACCGAGAACAGAAAGTTCGTAAGATACTGTGCAATGCAGAACTGTAAAATAAGAGCGATTGGAAAAACTGACAGAAGCCAAATTAAGCCAGTGAAATACACACATGTCCAAACAATGCATGATTTCTCTGTACAAATTAAAAAGTAGGGGAATTTTTCTCCAGATAAGTTATCCTTTTTCTGGCTCACGTAAGTCAATAAATTCCAACTTAGACTTGAGCCTGTAAATACGCAAGCAGACCTCTCACTAAATCTAGCTGTATTGTTTTGCATGTTTTGACAGATGTGAACAATGAGAATACATTATGCTCTCATTTGTTCAGTTTTGGTTCCAGAGCTTTGTTTCCTTTTTGCTGCAGTGCGCAAAGAGTTTGAGTTTGCTGCACCAGCTAATGGAGACACGGGCTGGAACTCTTCCTGACTTAGGTCAGTGGTTTTTCTGCACTTATGTGGGTTCTGTGGTACTTACAAAACCCCCCCAGTAAGCTGAGGAAATACTTCAGTGGGTAGCCCCCATGCCAAGGCATGGATCTGACCAGTTTAAAGCTAAAGTAGATCTGCACACACATCCATGGCCACTGGACAAAGTCAAGTCCACCACAACTGTACACACAAACCTGGGCATTTCCCGTAAACAGGGAAAATGTGGGACATCCATTTTCTCACTTACAGTGGCAGGTCCTTCATCCAGTTGCCTTCCACCATGATTGGACACAATAATTCCCTGAACTCCATGTCTCACTGCCAGCTCTGCATCTTCTCTTGTCAAGATGCCTTTGATGATGATGGGCAGGTGTGTCAGGCTCCGTAGCCAGTAGATGTCATTCCAGGTGACCGAAGGGTCCAAGCTGTTGGGTGGCAGCCCGTACTCAGAGCTGTCATCTCCCTACAGCCAAAATGAAACAACAAAAGGAAAGCTCATCCAAGCTGCAACAATGCACAGGTCCCTTGGTGTCTTTCCTTGCCCTAGAACAGATTAATCAAACTTGCCAATGGACATGTCCATCAGCTCCAGAAATGTCACATGTCTCTGGAGGAGAATAATTACAGTGGGGGTGGAGATCAGTGTCTATAAGGCAGCTGGATGGGGTTTTGAAGACAGAAGCCAGTCTGGCAGGAAGTCAAGCCAGGATGCTGCAGAACCAGCAGGGGAGAAGTTACACCCTGGTACAGCCAGTGCCAAGGCAGCAGTTACCCAGTGGTTTTTGTCTCATGTGGTACACACCAGCGCAGTGAGCAAAAGCACAGGCTCATTTTACAAACCTCAAAGGCTCCTTCCAAGTTCTTCAGTTTCATGTGGGGAGGAAGGCGGAAGCTGTTGCGGACATCGTCGCGTCTCTTGCCGGTGTAGGGCAGATCCGCGGTGAGGACGAGGCCCCGGAATCCCAAGGCCTCCGCCCGCTGGACCAGCTGCTGGGAAACCGCCCGGTTACGGTGGATGTAGAGCTGGAACCAGCGGAGGCCGCCGGGCGCGGCCGCAGAGATCTCCTCCAGAGTGCAGGTGGAGTAGGTGCTGGCAATGTAGCAGGTGCTCATCGCTCTGGCCGCTTGGGAGGCATTGGAAAGGAATCAGAAACAAAGGCATTCGAAGGGTCTTGCCAGACATCAGATGCAAAACCACGCACTGTTTGCAGAGACCACCCCAACTCCTGTTTGCAGAGACCACCCCAACTCCTGATTTCATGTGTATCCTACAAAGCACAGGGCAGATACTTCTCAGGATTAACAATTACTGCATTTAACTGCACTCTAGTTAATCCATGGTTAAGAAAGCAGAAAAGGGAGACGTAATTAACCAAGCTGTGCTTTCATTTTGCAGCTATATTTTTAGAAAAAGCATGAATTTTATCTTTATGACTGAGTCCTCTCTGGAATGTACTGTTAAATCTGCTCAGTGTACATTTCTAGGGATCAGGTCTCCAAACTCACCACAGGATTTGTGAAAAGGGGATGTCTTTTTCTCCAAGGGAGGCATTTCTTAACCAGTGACAAGGAATTCACAATCTTAGTCCTAACCACCACCTTTACAACCCATCTAGAGCCCCCAGGACTGAAAACCTTATGTGGTTTTTGGTGTGAGTCAGAAATGTGTCCACTGCCCTTGTCTTCAGTTGGCAGCAGACTCCATGGGGCTGGTTTTGTATGGAGGTAGCTGGAGAAGAAGAGCAACATCTATACAGCTTCCTTTGAAGGGTGTTAGAAAGTGGGAATGGAGTTTGCCCCCTCAAGCCTGAAAATTTTTCTCAGTCACACTTCAAGTCATCCTAACAGCTTCTTGAGGCTTTTCTACAACTCCCTTTTTGATACATGGCACCAGAGCAGAAGAATACCTCTGGCTGTGCTTTTCTCTCCATCAGGCCAAGCTAGCTGGTGGAAGCCTGTAGGGGCAATTCCTACAGGAAAACTGATTTCAGAACCCAGGATTTTAGTCCTAATGTCCATCACGGATACGTCCCGCAGCATACGTGGCCGGAAACGAATTCTGTAAGGCAAAAAAACCCCTTCAGGATAGTAGACGTTCAGACAGTTTTCTGAAGTTTCATGGAAACCAGGTCTTTGTTCACTGATTGCAAAGCAGAATCTGAGCCAATGAAGAAAACAGCAAATAAAAAAAAATAATAAAAGAAAATATAACAAAGGCTCTTTGTCCTTTCTGTTTGCTTTTATAGATCAATTCAGCCAGCAGTTTGATCACTTCCACTTTTCATTAATCCTGCTTTACTGGCCACAGTACATAAGTGCTGCATCTCCCACCTCAGGTCACCATATCTTGTTATCCCACTGTCCTCCCCCAGGCTCCTCCTACTTGCAGCCAGGCTGGGTCCTTCTGCTTCACCTTTTGTGTACCTGTCCTCACTGTACAGTGTGCCTGCCCTCAGGCTTTGCAGCATGTTCCCCAAATCCCACCCTACTTGTACATACGCTTCCTGCTGTTACATCTCATGTTCCTTCCTGTTACATCTCATTCTATCAGAGCTACTTACGCCCTTTCCTGTAATGCCCACCCTACCCTAGCACCTGCCTGTACCCTCAGCCTCCCTAAAGCCTCATTCAACCTGTGTCATACTCAGTCTGGCATCAGAGCATACAGTGCATGTCACTCAGGTTTTGCATTTGGCTTGGGAAACCCTCGGAAAGGACAAGGTTTTAGATGTCTTTGCTTGTCAAGTCCAAACACTTGCCCAAAACAGTTTAAAAGATCACAGTACAACTCCCTTCATTTCCTTCTCAGGTTACCTTTTGTATGCCAGGATGTTTTCATCTCGTGTGGTACAGTCATCTGCTCCAGCTGCAAAATAATCCCAAGCAATCTTGGGTAAATACTTCTTAGCATAAGCTTCAAAGTCAGAGAGACACACCATAGCCATTGCTGAGAGAGGTGTAGGGAACCTTGAAGAAAAGAATAACATGGAGCAGAAATTAGATCCCTGAACTGTCATTCTCTCTTCCAGGGGCTCTAATGTCACTGAATGCAAAACTTGGAGCCTGTTTTGTAGAAGAGCTGCTGAGAGTTGTCTCAGTCTATCTTGCATATTGGTCTATGAATCCTCTACCCCAGCATGAGGAAAACTTGCAGATGCAGCCGTGAGAGTAGGAAGAAGATTGCATCTCTGTGCCTCTCTTCATTCTGTTTTAAACAGGAGCCTGGAGAGGACATTTTAGATCCTCTGCTATTTCAATTGTATAATTCTGTCATAAGTTCCATCTTAAAATAAGCTGCGTTTTTCGTTCCACTAATTCTGCTCAAAGGTTGTCCCAGAACATAATTTTTTAGATTACCCCTAAGGATGGCTCCGTGACTAAACAATTTTTTATGGAGCACAGTTATGGAATTCAAGATCATGAAATCTGGAAACAAGTAAATATAGAGTCTACATCTAACCTGTTCCAGCATGAACACACCATAAAATTATGTCCAGACCATGAGAGCAAGTCACTGTCAAGGCCAGAGCTATGGAAAAAACAAAATATTTTCTACAGATCTTCCTTTCTCTTCTGTAACAAATATCTTCTGGGTGTTTGCACTACATGCTGAAGCACTGATATATACTATAAAAGGAGCATACAGAATTTGGACAAACCATGAGGAAACACTGGCAAAAAACAAATTCCACAATATGAAACATGTTGCTCAGAACTAACTTCAGCCTTTCAGGGAATGGAAGTGAAGTTGTGTGACCCAGATGTCTAATCAAACCAACATAAATGCTGCCCAGAAAATGCCTGCACTTACATACTTTTGAAGTACCAAGAACTGAAAGCTATGCAAATTAATGTTTTGGCAAACCGTGCCTTTGTGTACAGAAACATGCACAAAACACAGACAAAGTCAATTTTCTAAATTGTTTGTTGCAATTACTTCTGCAGTCCTGATTAAAATAGGTATTTACTGAGGTATGTGGAAACATGAAGTTTTAAAACAGCTGTGGCTCAATCTGACTTCTCTAAAAAATGTACAGGAAGAAGTAAATATCCCAATTTTCAGGATTAACCTCCCACTGCAGATTAGCAAGGGTTGCAAGCTTCACCAAAATCAGCCCCATGTGTCCCATGTTGGTCACTTTTGGCACAGATAAACATGCAGGTTATGTACACAGAAACAACCTGTCAAACTGGAGGCACCCTGCTTCTCACTGACAGAAGTACCTGTGTTTGCATTTGAAAATTAGGACTCAAATTCTCTGCTAGTAAACAGCCCAAGATGAGGAACTCGTTGAAGAGGAAGAAGAAATGGCACTGATTTCTTCAATATTGTTCTGTCTGCTCTGACAGGCATGAAGTAGCAGGGAGTGGAAGAATCCCAAGCCTGCTTTCTCTGACTTCAAGGACTGTGCTGATAGCACAAGTCTTCAAACATACACTGAGACATTCGTTAAACCATCTATCAAAACTTCTGCTTTTCTAACTTTTAGAAAGGTCAAAATCATCAAGCACAAGTCCTGTCATGACAGAATAAACAGGAATTTTAAACAACCCAGACCCAGTCCTGTCTTCCAATTCAGAGCTCAGTTCAGACTTACTTTGGGATTTCAGGGAAAGCTGCAGGGGGTGAGAGCCTCTCCTTCAAGCTTGCCTGCAAACAGGATTTCGAGAAAGTCTTTTCACTGAGTAGCTTCTGTTTCTTCTGCAGTCAATGAGCAACCACCAGAGAGTAAAGCTCAATCCTGTGGTAAACTTTGTACTGTTTGTAGAACACTAACTTTGTTTTGCTATCAGGAGATTAAAAATCCCTTCTAAATACAGGCATCACCTCATCAGCACTGTGATTTCTTGGGACAGAGCCCTGTAGCCAAGCTCTTTGGTAGTGGCTGAAGGCAAGCAACAGTATTTCAGGGGTTTTAATGAACCTTTAAATTGTTGGTAACTTGCTGCTTCATCCTCCCAAAATGATGATTCACAGACAGTGTAGGTAGTTGCAACCCCCAGCTACAAAGTCTGGACTCTTTACTAGCACATGGGAGATGTTTTTTGCTTCCTGCTGTGTATAAACAACTAAAATACCCTCTGTCTTCTGCATTTTTAATGGCCTGTGAGTCTTCTCATCAGGACTGAGGTATCAACAAATTTATGATATTGATTTAAATTTGCAAGATATGAAAAATAAACACTGGACAGTTTTATTTGGCCTTTGGCTTCTTTTAACCTTTAGGGTTCATGCCTTCAACATTTCCATGCAAGTATGAGAGCCTGAAATTTTGATTTTTGCTATCTGAGAAATGAGATATTACTGTGGCAGGTGCAGAGGATGAGGCAGAAACTTGTTCAAACTTTCCCAAGGTATTGTTGGCCTCCCAGCTCAAGCAGTCCAGGTGGGACAGTGAAAGAACTGCGCTGGGAAAAAGCTGGAAGCTAAACAGAGCTGCAGCCTCATGACCTGGCATTGAACTGGCTGGTCTGGTCCAGGAGTGCAGACCTGACATTTGTGACAGCAGAAATTGAAGGTCACTGGCACAATCTGTGCAGTTGTAGTGAACACCTATTCTTTCTGCTAGATGCAAGACTCTGCCCAAATTCAACCAGACAAGGTCATCTCTCCTACTGTCTTTTGAAACCTTAAATTCAGTCTTCAGAGCTCATTATCTGCTGACAGCACTGTGGAACTGGCTTCTGGCATGGATAGCTGTGGATAGAGGTGTCATGAACTAGACAAGCTGTGCACAATTAGCTGGAGTGTCCACAAGCTCTCTGGTTTGCTTCCCTGCCCGGGACGAGCTGTGCAGCAGACGGCCTTCAGATCACTTCTGAAGAGAAGAGCAAAGTGCTCTCTCTGTGTGCTCACAGCCCAGTGCATCCCTGGGAAGACAAGGAAAATCCTGCCCTCGTTCTTCCTCCACTAGATGTCAGGTTTGGGTCATATATATCAATCTATGTTGGTAAAAGAAATAAAAAGAACCCAGTGCTTGCTGGCCTTCAAGGCAAAATGGCCTTAAAACCACTACGGTCACGTCACTGGAGTACTGCTAATATGTTTGGAAATCTTCACTCCCTGTGCCTTATTTTTAACATTTTCTGGTGCACAGCACAGCAATAAATGTAGTTACATATGGTCTGGCCTGATTTTTGTTTTGGGCTGCAAGCTGTCTGCAGGGTCCTCTGTCGTATTTCTCATTATGCTGATCTCAGTACTTCTCTACTGTAGGGATGCACATTGCAGCCAATTCAGCAAACCATAAAGTTTATGCTTTCATGATTATCATAATTTTACATGAATTAAAAATAGTCTGTGAGTACTGTATTTTGGATTGGAGAGGGGAAGAATCTCTGTGTTTATGCTGTGGCTTTTAAGAGGCTGTACTTTGCATCTAGATATATTTTCTTCTTTCAGAAGTGGACTCAATTCAAAGTAGCAGTGACTTCTTGTTCCAAAAGTGGTATTTTCTCTGATACCAGTAATACTCCTGATCTAGCTGTGAAGCTGTAATCTGAGGAAATCAAAATTTGCCACAGAAATAATATCTTTTATTATAACCCCTGTATATACTTGAAAAAAGTGGACAAGTTTTAAAATCTTGGAGCCTTTTTATTGGAGTACAGTAAAAACCTTGAAAAGACTCTCTAAAAACTTTGCTGGAAACCTAGCTGTCTTCTTTGGAAAACTAAAGAAAATAGCATAGGAAATAATTGCACATCTGGTCCTCCCTTGCAGGTAGAATGTCAAGCAGTCAAAAGCCAAAGCTTGATTTTTGTACAGATCTGTGTAGCTGGGCTTTTGCAGCTGCTTACTTTTCAATGCTAACGTAGTCAAAGGCTCGTGAGTCCAAACACAAAGATCCTCTGTAAATCTGTGCTCCAGTTCCCATTACAGTCACAATGCTCCTTCCTCCAGTTGGTTATATTTGTTTGCTTTTCACAGATGGTAAATCACCGTGGGTCAAGCTGACATCTCTCTCCCTGATGCATCCATTCGTGCTCAGTTCAGCCTGGGACTTTAAAACACTTTGGTGAAGAATCTGGTGAACTTCAAGCAATGTAAACAATTCAGATCACATAACAGTTTCCATACAGTCACCACTGTTTCTCCTTATCAGACGTCTTTCTTGGGCATGTCTCATGTTCAGAAGGAAAATGCTTTCTCCTTGCATGTCAGTCATGCAAGAAAGTTTTTCCCAAATTGAATACTTAGATAGCCATCCCTCTGTTACAGGTGGAGAAGGCAACAAATCTTATATTTAACGTTGCCTAACAGTTTTGATTATAAGATCTGTTTTTCAGTTGCTTTAAGGTTTTTCATATTTCAATCATTCAAGGCCGAAATTTTCCATCCTTTTTCTCTGTGTTGGGCTGAATTTTATTTTGGGAACATTTCACTGGAAGCTAGTCAGCAACTTCCAAGTATGAGGTTAGTGAAAAATATGGTTGGCCCAAGCTGAAGATGTCTTACAGTGGTTTCACTGCAGTTCAGTCCTTCATGCAGGGGCTTGAAATTAGCAGGGGTTGATCCCTGGAGACATCAGCCTGTACTTGGTGGCCATATGAAAATCCTGTCAGATCTGACCTAGCTGTAAATCACTGCTTTCCACTTGCACGTGGTCTGCAGAGCTTGTCTGAAATCCAGATGTTATCTTTGCTGAAGACTTGCCTAGTGCAGAGCATTCTTCTGCCATGGGACCTCAGCCCCAAATATGAGCAGAGGGCAGAGAGCTGGCTGTGCCCCACTCTCCCTCACCCTGTGCCACCCAGAGTTGGATGCAGCCTTAAACAGCACTGAAGGGGAGGAGGAAGAGAAAAATAATGGCTCCAAAAAGGATCTTCAGGACAGCATCCAGGGACACACAGGGACGGATATGCAGAGGCAACAAGGTCAGAGACAGAGCAGGTGGGAACAAAACAGGCAGGGATATCCTGGGATGGCAGGGTTTCAGGGGGGTGGAAGGATTGAGAGAAGGGGATAAATTTGGGAAAGAGGCAGAAGGGGACAGCCTGTGACACACTTTTCTAGTTCTAGGAGACTACCAAGTATTTGGCTGTTCTTTCTGCAAAAACCTCTGCCTCCAAAAACCAGAAGATAACTTGATTTATGTTCAGCATTCATCTGAATTTTTTCATCTAATCCTTACAATTTCTTTTTTCATTCCTCCTTTCCCTCCCCCTACAAAAAACCCAGAAGAATTCAGGAGCATGCTTCTGTGTCCTACTGTGGAAGTCCGTTCTATTGTACTTCTTCAGATGAGAAAGATCTGGAATGCTTAGTGGCATTGAAGAGAGATTATGCAGTATTTTCCCCTGATTACCCCTCTTCATAAAAGACCTGGAGCTGTAAACTCTGACACCAGCAATGCTTGGATAAGTCCAATAGGTTGGGAGGAAAGATCACATCAGTGTGTGATGTAAGAGACCCAGTTGGATCATGTGAAGAGTGATGACGTCTTGGTAGCAGGGAAGATGTGTGCAAGTACAGTCACAGGCTGAGCAGACCATAACAAAACATAAAAAACCTGAATCTCAGAGAGCAGATGCAGTGTCATTGAACTATTGCTGGGAAATGCTGAAGGAGGGAGGACAATGACTATATTCTTAGTATGAAAACATACAGCACCCCTCAGGTACATATCTAAGACTACTGTCATGTAAAGAATTCCACAAGTAAGTACACTTACAACATTTATGAAAAATAGAGGTGAAGTGTGAGGTGAGCAAGAACAGAACTGGAGAGGAAGGTCTACAGAAGCAGTTTCCCAGAACACCCTTTGGTTCTCACCAGCTGCTGCCAAAGCTGTCTCTGAAGACACTGAGCTCACACAGGGTGGAGCGGCAGAGGAGCTCAGACGTGACTCAGCTTGGGCTTTTCCCCTTGATTTCCATGGACAGCTGTCCCTCTTGAAGCCAGGGAGTCAGAGGCAGCTGGATACGACTTTAATCATGATATACCCTTATGTAGGTTTAACTGTGGATTATTTTGGTCATAGCCTTACCTGGCCTGCTGGGCCAGCTAGGCTTCTGTAGCTGTGGCCTTCCTTCCTTGCCTTGTTTTTCAAGTACCGTGGTGCTGGCAGTGAAAGTAGTGGCTCAAATCCACAGAGAACATTAAAAGCAGAGACAAGAGGTACCTGGGACCTGCCCCTATCTGAGATAAAGAACACTCTGCTCTTGATGTCTCCCTTCCATTTTATCAGCTGTAAAAAATCCTGGTAGCTTCTACTTGCAGTGGGAGTGATCCTGTTATGAGCAGCACCATTTGGGAATCAGTGAGGACTAAGTCTTTGTCAGCCACTGGATAACATTCACAGAAGAGTAGAAAAGTAGGCTGGAGTGGAGAAGACATCTAGTCCACTCCTGTTCTTGAATCCAGAATTAGCTACACCCATGCCTGTCTCCATCCATGGAGATGCCACTTCCCCCGAAGAAAACCAGTTTCATCCATTGATGGTACAAGGAAAATTCACAGATGTTTCATCTGGATGTCCTTTCCCGTAATTTCAGTTATTTTCCACCCATAATGGGCACAAAAAAAATTCAGTCCCTTTCACTTTATGTCTATTTTTAAAATGTTTTAAGTTCATCAATGGGCCACCCCCTCTATTGTCTCTTTTCTAAACCAAGTTATGCAAATTCCTTTGGGTTTTTATCACAAGCCATATTTTCTAGACTTTTGGTCATCCCAAATTCTGTCTTCTGACTCTCCAGCTGTTCAACATCCTCGCTTAATTAAAGCACCAGGAACTGGACATGATCTCCCAGCTGAGTCCTCTCCTGGCCCTCATATGGAACAAAGGAGACAGATTTTGCCAATACTGCTGTTTATTCAGCTGTGATGATAGATAGTATTTTTGTGTTCATTACTCAGCAGTATGTTCCTTACTTATTTCTTCAGATGTGCCATTCCATCCTGAGATGAAGAAAGGAGACAAACGCTTTTGTTCATCTCTTCCAAACAAAGAAGTAGTCTCATCTCTTCAACTCAGATAAGAGTCAGGCTAAGGGTAATAGAAGTCTCAAATCTCAGAGATCAACCACCTAGCACAAAACTCTCATTTTTTGCTAAAATTGTTGAGAGGTGGCCAACGACCTAGAAAGACTCCATCCCAAATACATGACAGAGACACCCTAATACATCCAGGGAGTCACCTCAGAGAAAAAAAGATGGAGAAAACTGATATGGTATAAAGGAGGCCTTTGAGCAACAATGTTGGGAAAAATCTATATTGTGAAAGATCCACCTCAGCCTTGAGATTTCGTGATGGTGGAAGGGCAGAAAATAAAGGAGATTTTCATGAATCTCAGTGTTAATGAGATTGTGGACTCAAAAGTACAAATGAGAGGTTGCTTTTACCCTTGAGACTGCATTAGAGCTTAAGCCAAACCTGGGGCTCTGGAACATCAGAACTGATGCCTTCAGGAAAGCAAACCTCCACTGGTGTGTTGGAAGTTGGTTTGTCTGCTATTGCTAATGTCTAAACTGCCAGCAGAGCTTCAGCCTCTCTTGAAAGTAGAGAATTTGCCCTCAAAAGGCCACAATATGGGATCAGAGGCTGCCCCAATCCCCACCAGCCCACTATAGAGGCATTCTTCTGGCTGACATGACTCTGAGAGCGGGGAAGCAGCTGAGTTGAGGCAGTGTGACCCTGTTTGCTCACTGATCTGTGGCAATGTTCCACTGAGGGGTTTCTCTGTTTTGCAGCAGTTATGCATGAAGATTTCAGCTTGGGACACACTGCAACCTCCAGATTCCTCCCTGCAATGCCGCTGTCCAGCTCATTTGTCAATCTACAGGAGGGCTGTTGATGTCTCCCATTGCTACTGTTTTTCCTGCTTCTCTGATTTCTTACAGTGTACTGAATTCAAGGCATTTTGCTGTCCTGGGTCAGTAACATTATCTGTCATAACAATAATCTTCCATTTTAGGCCTGGAATTGAAATCACCTGGAGCTGGTGATGGAAAGCTAAAGGCAGAGGATGTTATTATTCTCACAAAACTGCATGCTAGGTTTTCCAGATTATTTCTCCAGATTATCAAGATAATTTAAAATCATTTCAAACCCTTCAAATATATTCTGTGCTATGTTTTTTCTGCATTATTTGATTAATTAGAAACTTAGCAATAGAGATCTCAATCACCAAGTTAAGTCTGAATATCAAGGACTAGTCTCTGATTATATTTTTCAGTCAGTATTGCCCTCAACTGCTGGAAATTGTACACAGACAATATTTCCTTAGCTTGCTTCTTAGGAGCTCATATGAGTCAATGTTCCAAGCATCACTAAAGTTAAAAGAATCTTTCTGCTGTTCTTCCCTAGCCACAAGTCCCATCACAGAAACATATTAGATTGGTTTGGTATGATTTGTTCTTAATAAATCCACCCTGCTTGCCACTCACCTTGTAGATGACTTCTGGAGGCTCAACTATTGCTTCCCCTGCCCCCTCATTATTGAAAAAAAATGTGAGAGGCAACAGATTTGTCTCTGTACCTCACAGTTCCTCAAAGATAGCAGCTATTAGTGCTGGCATTGCTTCAGACAATCTTCCCAGTATCCTAGCAGGAATTTCATCAAGTCCAGCTGATTTGAAAACATCCAACATATCTAAGTCTCTTTCATGATATTGCTTGGTCTTGCAGCAAATTGAAAACATTCTCAGACATTCTCAGCAAAATGAAGGCCCCAGGCAGTAATTTTGAAATTAAAATATTCCCCAACAGGCTGGAAAACCCAGGTAGCTGGGGCAAGCTGATAGATGTGGAAAAGGCCAGGCTCAATATGAGTATCCTTATGAAATAAAAAATGTTAAAGTTCTGAAACCTCAAGAAAATTACAATCCAGAAGATGCAAGTAATCCAGCAGGCAAAGGAAAACATAATGAATTTTATAAAAGGTGCCAATAAAAGAACCAAAGTAGTGCTACACTCACTTCTACATAACATTTGAAATCTCAGAAAGGAGATAGGGAAGCAGAATGTTTGATCCAAAATGCAGACACTGATCAATCGCACATATTGGTAACCTGGAGCAAAGAAGACTGTCAAAGGGTCATTAAACACAGGATATATAATAAAAAGATAAACTGTGCAGGAGGCAGAGCATTTCTCCACCTTATTGAAGGCTCATTATCAAAACAAATTTGCAAGATCACCATTTCAAGTTACATGAAATGTAACTGTACTGGTTGAAATTCCAGGCCTAAAGTGGAAGATTATTGTTATGATAGATAATGTTACTGACCCAGGATAGCAAAATGCCTTGAATTCAATACCCTGTAAGAAATCAGAGAAGCAGGAAAAACAGTAGCAATGGGAGACATCAACAGCCCTCCTGTAGATTGACAAATGTCATACCAGCAGATGAAAGAGAGATGACATTTTTGGGCTCTGTCAGCAATTATTCCATGGAGCATCTGGTCTGAGCCCACAGGAGCAAAGGCAGTCTCCAGCTTTGTGGCTCTAGCCATTCCAATGGAAGCTCCACTCCACGACAGTGACCACAGAGGGCTCAGCTTCACCAGCTCTGGAGGAGCACTGCGGGCCAAATGCTCCAGTGCCATTGTCCTCCCCTTCAAGAAAAGCTATGCAGGAACAGGGAGCTTGTTAAATACAGTCTGGAAAGGTCAGCAAAGAGAAATCCTAGCAAACAGCATGGAAACTTCTGAAGAACACCAGACTGGAAGCATAACACTGCTGTGTATGACCTATTGAGAAAGGCTGGAGAATGGATTGAAGGAGGCCAGCACATATGAACAGCCAAGTAAGCAAGTTTATTAGCAGTAAAAAGGCAATTTCCAAAAAGATGTCTATTGTATCCAAACCAATAAAATGAAAAGAATAGTGTTGTCAGACAGATTAAAAGCAAGAATCCTAAAAGAGTTTGAGGAGAACTAACTAAAGTAGTAGCTTCATCATAAAAAGTAACTAGTACTTCATCAAAAGTGTCTGGAAACAAACCTTGCTAGGGGCTCTGCATGGCCAGTGAGAGATTAGGCAAAAATCAGAGACGATTAAGCCATTCTGCAGTGCTTTTCACTGGGAAGAAAAGAGGAAAAGTTTTCATATGGGGGAAAATGCAGAAGATATGTCTGAGGTCAAAGTAATTGTGGATGAGATTTTCTTTCAAATAGACAAATTGAAATATTATAAGCTGCTGGAGTCAGATGATACCTAGCAGAAATCAAGAATGGAAACCCTGAATTACTATTCACTGTGTGCAGCCTTCCATTTGGAAACTCTTTGGGACCTGAAGACTGAAAGGTGACATTTGTGAAGCCAACCTTTTAAACAGGTCCTGGGGGACATCCAGGGAAACACAATTCTTATGCTTCATAGTACTTTTTAAGCCTAGAAATGTGAACAACATAGCTCCAGAAAACCAGGGCATGCTTGTGTCAGAGGGCAAAATCTGCTGTTGACAAATCATTAGCATTCAGTAGAGAATTCATTCTTCATATGTGAAGAAATAGAATATACTTCAAGGGAGTCAAAGTCTTTGTGTAAAGAGAAGTCTTCTCTGAGAGCTCCCTTGGATATCTCTGAAGGGATCAGCTGCAGATTGTCGAAGACAGCCCTGTAGACTGCCTTAATATGTCCCTCACCAAAGCCTGCTAAGTACACTAAATAGCTAATGTATAAGAAGGAAGTTCATGAAAAAGAATTAATTGAAGTAAAGGAAATAGAGAGTAGTGATAAATATTTTTCAGAATAGATGTTTTCAGAGAAGATGCACAAGGATCTCTGCTGCAGCTGAAAGTATCCTTGATCAAAACAGGAGAACAGTTTTCATATACCTCTTTCTTACATAGAATCCTGGAACTGTTTGGGTTGGAAAAGATCTGTAACAGTTCCTGCAGCAGAATGCTGTGGGAAATGTGTCAAAGACTCTCAATTTTTTAGCCCTTTCAGTGACCAGTCTAAGGTAGCACCATAGCTACATTCAGACCAGGAGAAACAAGTCATGCAAGAGTCATCCTCTACCTTACTTACCCATTATCAAAGGCTCCCTTGCCATCAGATTCTTCAGAGATCCTTCTTGGTCTAAGTGTGCAGTAGAAGGTACTGAGATGTCTTCTCTCTAACTAGACTTTCCAACTCCTCTATTTTGTATTTTTAAATAAATAGAAAGATGAACATTCTTTATAACCACAAGCTGCAAATAAAGGTTTTAGTTCACATCTCATTCCTTAAATACTGACAAATATTTTAACAGTTTGCAGCTCTCTAGGCACGACCACAGTTCTTTGTTAAGCTTGCATTAGGGTCAGTTCTGCTGTTCAGCCTGTATTTCCTCTGACTTTTATCAAGACCAATTTTGTCTAACCACACCAAGGTGTCATCAATATAGTTCTAGTCCTAGGCTCTTTTCTGCTTCACCATCCATCTCCTTCTTCATCCACATCTTCCTGTTTTCTTCATATTTAAATAACCCTTATGAAAAAAAAATGGCTGTATATTTGCAAACTATCCAAAATTATGAACCCTGAAAGAACAGAAAGAATTCCTTGGGTTTTGTTTGTTTTCTTGAATGGATTTGCTCCACTGAAACCAGACATGAATTTGTCCAATTTGAACTCCTCTCCTGATAGATTATTAGAGACCTCTTTAGAAAGTAGTATCTACAATAATGAGAAATTTGAATGACTGCAGCCTTTCCAGTGAGGTTTTTATTTTTTATATGCACCATTTATTTCTCATCATTTTATTTTAGGGCAAATGAAAGCTTGGGGAAAGAAAAAAAAAAAAAGCAATCAGTCTTCTTTAATTAAGGGTTATCATTCCCTCTGGTGAATTTGTGGAGAGCAGGAACAGAATAAATTTCTCTTCATTTCCTCACTGGGAATATTAAATGCAATGCAGCTAATTTGTCTGCAAATTAAATTTCCAGCTCTTTTTCCAGCTCTTTAGTGCTGGTCTTATCTTTTATTTTACTGCAGCAGGGGAAGATGCAGTACTATGCTAACTGAGGTATAATGAAGGGAATAAGCTTTGTATTCTGCTTGCTTTTTCTGGTATTGAATTTCTGTAACAAAGAGAAGTATATGGAGAAAATAATAGATGTGGTTGCACTAGGAGTCAATTTCTTATCAGCCTTCTCAGCCTACTGAAAAAAAAAGTCTCCTTTAGATAGAATACTTACAATAAAGTTGAATCATTATTTTTCAAATTTATCATTCTTTCACCATTTACACAGATTTCATGCATGTCATTTCTGCTGGCTCCTATTAACCAGAAGGGTCTATGGTAGAAGCTTTAAAAGCAGCCCCTTTCAATGCCTTTTCATGGACGTCCAGAGCCTTGGTAAGGTTTGTGTGAGGGACAGCTGTCAGTGCCTGTGAAAGGGTTCCTCAGGCTGGCCTGAAGGACACCAGAACTTCTTTGCTGTGCCTTGATTCCCTGTACCACCTCCTGCTCTGCTCCTTCCAGACACAAGGGCAGTCCTGTCCTCCAATCAAGTGTCTGTCCTGATGAAAAGGATTATTTCTTGAAAGTAAAAAATCTCACAGAGTAAACAGGTTCTAACCCAGCAGAACAACATATCTGTTTGGAAAGAGAACCCACTGACAGTCTTCTACATTCATCTTCTCTTTCTTTCTCTGTCCCAAGGGCTTTATAAATGTTCAATGGATTTTCCAGCTGTGTTGTTTTTGAAGCCTGAAGTTTGGCCATTGCCCTGTTAGTTTGGATGTTGGTGGGAAATGTTGCTTCTTACTTGTTGGCTACTGTATTGCTCTCCTGCTTACTTTTTCCCCAGCAAGGCCAATTCTTTCCCCTGTGAAAGCATTATAATCTCAAGTATAGTAAATCAGCTCACTAATAATGTCACCATAAAGGTTTTATATCTCATTATGCTTAATTAATTTGCAATGGTTTCACATTTTTCACTGAGCTCCATGTGGGACAGAAGATGCTATACAGCTCTCGGGTTTCGGTTTTTCTCTTTTCACCTGAGATTCAGGTCGTGGCTCTGGTGTTGGTTCTGGTGTTGAGTGAGTCTTTTTTGCCCTCTGAAGGCTTTGAGCTTGGTGCGAGAATGAAGAGGAGTCTCAAGATCTTGTTGTTCAAGGTTTCTCATATGTTTATTATTTCCTATCTTACAATTTTCTCTGTGCCCGGCCGAGGTGTTCACAGCAGCTCAGATACAGGGCGACTCCCCCCTTGATGGGAGGTCGCTACATTCTTATACAGATAGTTACATGTGTCTTATTTACAGTTCTGTGCCAATGCCTATCACCTACACTAAAGGGATCATCTCTACTCTGACCCAATCTCCTTGAACTACTTTGTGCCACTGTCACTGCAGAAAATGGATGCCAAGGGAGAACAAGAAGAACCCAGGGTACCGCCCTAAAATCTCCATCTTGTTCCTCAGTCAGCTCCATTCTAAAAGAACCCAAAACTACCAAATTTTCCTGGTGATTAGCTACGCTGCTGTCTGTCTGTTACACCTTTGTGACCTGTAATTCTTCTCTCAATGTTAGACACTTTTTCCATGGACTAAAGTCAAAGACTGTCTTCCTGGGCTCTGTACCAGGCAACCCCCCTGGACAGACCCCACTGTCCAGGTTTCAAACCCTCTTTGTTGGGTCTGCCGAGGTCTGTGACCTTCCAGGGCAACTGAAGGGATGCCCTGGACTCTGACATACAGCCTTTCTCAGAGCAGAATTAAGGTTGGACTCCTAGAATGACCCTAAGGTAAATTTTAAATAAGACCAAGATCTATTTTTATCTCTAATGTTCCATATTTGGACTGTGTTTTACATGTGACAGAGTGAACAATTAACAAGCTTATACCAAGTTTAACAATTTATTGACCATTACTGAACAAAACAAAAAAACCCCACGACTTTATATGTTTGTTATATTTACATACGAATTGTTCATTATGCAGAATATTTCTTGCCCTATTTACAGTAAGAGTTCACTAAAAGCTATCTTGATATGGGACTTGGTGCTTCTAGAAGAAGCCTTTCTATGATCTGCTGTTCTGCTTTTCCTTTACACCTATATCTGTGTGCTAACCCACTAACCAAATGGACTACTCCATAAATATTTATTTATTTATTGTATTTTATATGTCTTTGTAGTTGTACTTGAACTACAGTTTTCCCCTGCCAGCTTTCTTAGGTGGCTGAGGAAAGCAAGGACTTTGTGGCTAGGAAGTGGCTGCAGAGCCTAGCTCCTAATTTCTATACTCTCCTCTATCTCACCTTTAGCAATTGACTTCTCTGGATGTTCTTTCACTTAGGGCTACTATTTTTATTGAGAGACAATATCCTGCAGAATATGCTATTGTGGCATCCAAATAATGGTGCAGGACACTTGACAGAATGCTACTGGCAAGTAGTTGCCTTCTTGTCAGCGCTTTAATTTTTTTCTCCTTATCTCTAGAAATTTTGGCATGTCTGTCTGGCCTGTCCTAGGCCTGTCACACCCTAGATTCTAATCAGACTGAAAGATAGAAACTGATGCAGTACTGGTGGGTGATCTGCTGGTAAAGCAGAGAGAGCACAGATCTATCCTTGTGCTTCTGGGTTCTTGAGCATTGTTCTGGTACCTTGGCGAGGCACCAGTTGTGGGTGATGTGGGTGATGTTGTTTCCTGACAAGATATGTTCAACAAGCAGTGTTGAATCTCCACCATCAGCCTCTTTATCTGTGGAATCCATCACGTGTTTTCTCTGCTCTCTACCTGCTTTCTCAAAGTTTATGATTTGAGGCCTCAGTCCTTATGGCTGTGCCCTGTGCAGCCTGAGTCCATCATCCCTGAAATAATCCTGGGAAGTACAGGACAGAAACACATCAAGAAGGCACCGTGCACAACAGAAAACAGATCCTAATGCCTTGTGAAAAATGAGGAAGAAAATGTCATTTTGCATTTTAGAGGAAATGAAGAGAGAATAAAGGGTAAGGTCAGTCAATAGTGACATGCTTTGGAGAAACTTCTGGAAATGGAAATCTGAATGCATCTTGTGTGACTCAGTGTCTGCTGGAGTGGAAAACCTGGGTAATAGAATTGGATCCAGGTCTGAATAACATCTGCATGTGGGTCAAACATATTGCATATATTTGATCTGGTTCCATGGCTTAGACCAGAGGAAGAACCAAACAAAAGGAAAAAATATATATATATAAAAATGGAGTCTGATTCTATTCTCTGGTATGTTCAGCACACTTAAAGTAGCTGTCTTATCTTTTTATGAAAAACATACACGTATTTGAAGTCCTTTTCTCCACCTATCCTTTCCTCAAAGAGGCAGGGTCTGGGTTTATCATTTCCTGCTACAAGCAGGCCTATGACACAGGAACAGGGGCTCAAAAATTATGTTCGGAAAATAAAATAAAATGCTTTAAGCAATCTACCCTTTGCTCATTACAAGGAATCCATATGCTTGCAGATACAGAGCCAACCTCTTCCCTTTCCTGATTCATACAGAGGACATTCACAGCAACACAGCATTTCAATACAGTGAATACAGATGTATAAGTCATCCTGGCAACAGTGGATAGTGAGAGCCCCAAATCTCTTTTGTGAAAACACATATGAACAATATCAAGGTTAAAGCAGAGCAGTTAATACTGCTTTAATACAGCAGAAGCCTACTCCCAGAGCCTGTTACCCCCTTAGGCGTAGATCCCTTCCGTTTGCACAGCTTGACAGTATGAGGACAACTGATGCTGGAAGAATATGGGCTCAGTATGTCAGCCCAGCAAAAGGAGATGAGTAAGTATCATACAGATGGTGTGTGCTTAGAGGAGAGGACAGGATGGAGACACTCTCCTTACAGCTGGACCAAAATTTAATCATCTGTGCACCTGGCTTCAGACAAAGTCAGAAGAGAGATGTGGTTTTAGTTAGGGATGTAAGCTGCATCACAAAGGCAGAACGTCTATTAGTTAATGGCTAGTATCAGTTTTCATGCCTTTTAAGACAATAAATATTTTAAATATCAAGGCCTTTTTCTTTCATGTGTGTATCTATTTCTCTTAAGTGCATTCCACTGCTGTCTGTTCTCTTCTCCTCTGCTCTGGTCTGCAAAAGATTATACATGATTTTGCCTGATGTCCACCTCCGAGCTCACAGTCATGGAAGCTGTTCCTGGCTCACAACAGGTCATACTCCATAATTATTTCGTAATTCCTATTACCTTTGAGAGAGGATTGGAAGACTGGGCACTCAGTTTCACAAAGACAGTGAACATTTTGGCACAGCAGGGATCAAGCACTTCTCTAGGAGATGTGGATTAATTCAAGAAAGAGAATGCGAAGATGTGACAGAGTAAATACTCCACCTGCCTACATGTGTCTGTGTCTGATATGGAAGCACAAAAGCAGGCCTGTCTGGCATGGTCAGAGAAGCTTCTGAGACTGTCCAAACTGCAGGCTGGAGTCTAAAATCTGTGTCTGGTGATACAGAATTGTTGTTTGATTCTCCAGAGGTCCTCCTCTCCATTCTACCTGCCCATCATCTAATTTCCTCTCCATCAGTGCTCATGGTATTTGGAATGCATTTCTACATATGAAGGCTTTCTTATTTGTTTCTTTGCAGGTTTTATTAGTAAGGCATGCTGCTATTTTGCCCCTGTGATTGGGAATACACTGACCTCTCATCTGCCTTGCTCAGCTTTGGTTTTTTCCAATCCCCAGTCAGCTGGCATGACAAGGGCAAATAGTCTTGCCTCCTCTTCTATGTATTTTTTCCACTTCAGCTCTTTGTATTCATTAGACATCAATATTAGTCAGTGATATCTTTTTGCACTGTGACATGCAATAGAAATGTCCAAGTGAGGAGGCTGACAGCACAGGTGGATTTTACACTGTTAAAGAGAAACAGGGTCTGTGAATTTAGGAGAGCTACGCACAGGCTAGACCAGCTTCAGGGATGGGACTTAATCCCCTGAAAAAAACACTGACATAATTTATTTGTGATAGATAATTCCACTTCCTTTAAGTTTTTGTTATAAGGATACCAAATGCTAATGAAACTAGCAGATTTTGTGTTTCCAGAACTAGCAATAGGATCTAAATAATAGCTAAAAACTGTCTGGAGGATGTTGGCATCAGTCAGGTGGTGGAGAGACTGAACAGCTTCAGGGACATCAGAGAGGTAGCGCCAGGATTTTTATTTCCCATCTCACATACAAAGATGAATAACCCTATATTGACCTCTGGCATCATCTGGTGGCAACAAAACATGACAGAAACTCAAAGAGTTTTCACCATATGAAAGTTATCTGTCTCTAGCATGGGTTTTTTTGAGTGCAGACTTCATAAGTTTTGTCATTTTCTGTGAGTAAAAGCCTCCCTGCAGAATTTGTCATGTATTCACATTCATCTGTGTATGTGATGTGGGTCATCTGGGTCTCTGACAGTTAAGTGGTTAAATTCTCTGTAGGCACTTCAGCATTATGACTCTTCTGTATTATAATCACTAGAAACAAGAAAAATATCTACCTTTATCAAGCTTAATGAATAAGTAAGTTTGTAATCACTTGTCTGCTGCTGAGGCTTCTGTGCCTAAAACCAGATTAACTCTCCAACTTTGATAGTCATCTGTTTAGAGGTGTTTAGCTAAACTGAGTAGATACATCAAATGTTGCTTTCACATTGTCCTTTGAGAAAAATCTGTTAGACCTCAAGCAGCTGGAGTCCAGATTGGAAAGAAGATGCCTACAGCAACTGAGTGTGTCATTTAATATCACGGGCTTCACAGAAGGTGTTAAAGGGAGCTGGCATGCAAGACATGCAAGGGACATAGGGATTCAATCATACATTGTGCAGTTTCAGACAACCCATTTGGAAAGAAAGAAAGAAGTGACATTTGTGCTATTATCTAGGAATGATTGAAAATACTTTGAAGTCAATGGAAAGAGTTTCACTGAATTCCAGAGCTCTGAATCTGGTCCTGGATAGTCTTATACAGAATGACAGGGAACTTTCATCTTCAGGATTTAGTTTCAAGGGACATGGCATTAAATGGCCTTGACTAGCTGTAAAGGCCAGTGCATCTTTAAAAATGAAATGGAAAATGTTTGGAACTTCATGGCAACTTCACAGCAACTTCACTTATCATACACTAAGCAACAAAAATCTAGACACCTCTACTGAGATGCATACATCTAAGCTAAACTTCTATATAACCATGACAGATATGGAGAGAAAACAAGCTTATAGGGTTAGGCTTGAGAAATGCAAAAAGCCTGGAGGTCCAGGGACGCTGCAACTACAGAAGATATGCCAAGGGGACACAGCACTGCCCCAACCTGTCTCCCTCCTTCCATAACTTTCTATTTGGTACCACCCATGTGCTTGGCACTGAGCCCTCACCAAAAGCCTGGTTTCACTGCTCCACCTAGGGTTAGGGTAATGCTTAGTGGTAGGATTTAGAAAACTAAAACATTGAAAGTTCCAAGGACACTGCAACTAGAAAAGGCATGCAAAGGGGAGCATGGCACTGCCCCATCATTGCTCCTTCCACACCTTTCTATTTGCCCATGTGCTTGGCACCTCACCCTTACCAAAGGCTTCTTTTATTGCTCTGCTTAGGGTTAGGCTTAAGTTCAGGCTTAGGCTTGAGAAAAGCACAAAGCCTAGAGCTCCACGGACATTGCCGTTACAGAAGGCATCCAAATGGGATCATTTCATGTCCTTACATTTGATTTCAATCACTTTTCAGAATTTTTTTGTATTTCTCTACATCGAATTTCCTCTCATTCTAAGTCCATCCTGATCAGTTTGTTTCATTTTTTCTCTGACTTTGAGGTTTTGTTACCTTTCACAAAATGAAATACTTTCTTTTGCGAAAGGAAATTAAGTCTTGTGATTTCAATGAGGATCAACTCAGTACAATCTGGCCCATTTCCCTGCACTTCATGTCATCCCATTCCTTTTTATTGTTTTCACTTCCGATTTTTTTAATTTTTATTATTTTTTTAAGCATTTCATCAATTTCTTCTCCAGTCTCTTTGTTTCACTTCATTCCCTGATTTGGGGATTTCTATGAGCATCATTTTGGCCACGTTTGGTCCATTTCATAGCAAAAATGAACACCCACCTGCCTAAAGCTTGCTCCCTCCACACTTTCTTCTTGGCGCAACCCATGCACTGGGCACCTCAGCAAAAGGCTGCTTTCACTGCTCTGCTTAGGGCTAGGCTTGAAAAAACCACAAAGCCCAAAGCTCCACGGACACTGCAACTACAAAAGGCATGCCAAGGGCACTGCCCTGACATTGCTTCCCTACCCATTTTTGTTCACAGACCTTTGTTCTTATGCAAATCTATGCAAAGACCAACCATTCCACAAATATCCTTAGGAAATGTATCCTAGAGTGCATCATAGCTGCAGCCAAACCAGCCAGCTGTTTGGAATTTGAATAAATGACACTTCCCTAACATTTGAACATTTATCACATGGAGTTTACTTAATCATTTATACACATATGTATCTTTATATCTCACATATATATATAATGTATATCTCATATATATATATGTATATCTCATATATATATACACATTTACGGGTGTGGACCTTGCCATCTAAGTCATAACTTTTGTTCATTTTGACTGGATTCACCCAATTTGTCAATAATGATCTCTAATGTTGCTTCTATAACCAAACCCAACAGGCAGATGCTCAGCTGGTGTTCATTGGCACAACTCCACTGACTTCAAAGTCCCACAAACTTTCAGGTGTGGGCACACCAGGCATGTAGAGAGGGGGTTTACTATCATGTTCTCTCATGTGGTGCCTTTGTGTATGCATCCCAAACTCTGTGGCTGACACATTGGAAACTCATGTCTAATTTACAGACTGCTCTGAAACTTAGGTCTTTTTCCTAGTCTACATATTTCCATGGCTCCCTTGGTGAATAATGTGTTTTAGATAATTTTCCTCATGTGTACTGGTTTTTATCTTTCCCCAAGTAGGATTTCATTTTGCCACCCAGTGACCTACTCTGATTCTTGGGCTTTATTCCCATCACCCTGAGGTAGTACCCTCATGACTGCAGACATGAGAAAGTTGAGCCTCACCCTCTTGCCCGAAAGCTAGAAAATATCAACATTATTGCTCAGTGTGCAATGTGTTCTGCAAAATTCTGGAAAGCTATAGACTGTAAGCCAGTTTTCAGGCAGTTTTCAATTTGCCTGTTACTGAAAAGCATTTTAAATTGTGCTACTAAAACCAAAGGCCCCAGTCTAGAGTTACAACATGATTGACACAATCCTAAAAAAGAGACAGGACAAAGCAGCTTAGCACTGTGGAACCTTAGCAGCAAAGCACTCTTAGCATTTCCCAGTCTGGCTGCCTGTGTGCCTCTAAAAACTAAAACTGCTTGAAGGCTGCTCTGATTTGTCTCACTGACCTCAGGCAGGTGGAAGCCAGCTGAGGTGAGGACAGGAAGATTGTGAAGGTGACATGCTTGCATTGGTGATATGGAGAAGGGACAAAATAGGAGGCAGTGTGAGTGGCTTCCTGCAGTGCAGGACAGGAACAGGGGGTACTCAGAGGGCCATGTAAGAGGTACTCAGAGGACACATTTGAAGCTGCCTCTGTGTTAAACTTCTCATGTCATATTTGCTCCACCTACTGCTTTCCCTCTTCCCATTCATCTCACACTGAAATCTATTTTAAAAGCTTCTGTCTGACAAAGTCTACTTTCTCTTCATGCTTCCATACTGTAGATCTTGCTACTTATCCTTTGACAGGTGAGATCAGATGCACAGCATCAGGGCTCAAAGACAGCACTGGATTTAGGCAGTCAAATGATGTATATGCTGTGGGGAAGCAGCTGCAGCAGAAGGCAAGATCAGAAGCACAGAAAGTTTGCCAGGAGCCCTTCATAATGTGGCACAGGTCATAAGGTGGCACACTCCCAACTGCAAAACATGGCCAGAGTTTTTCTTCCAGTCTGAATTAGTTTGTCTGGACTATAAAATTGCAGATGTTGTGATGCTGCACCACAAATGACCAGCATATAGGACTTATGAGCAAATATTTTTAAACAGAATAGAAATTAAACATAAAGAACACTTTTTAAATAACATTATGATTGCTTTTGTCAGGTTTTTCAGATTTGTTTCTGCTGTTATCAATGATGCATACTTAATAAAAACTGTATTTTCAAATGGAACGGGAACTTGCCTGCAAAATAATCATAGCCTGCCCTATTTACCCTAAATACTAATCTCTAAATATTAATCAACAGCCAGATAAAAATCTATCCTAAATATTAATCAAAAACCAGGCCCAGACAGTAGAACTGGTGGTCTGACATCTCCCAGTTAAAGCACTACAACTGCCCCTTGGTGCAAACTTGATGTAGAAACCCATAAAGAACGAAAAGATGAAGGAACAACAAACTGTTCAGGAAGGTTGTAAACTTCCTGGATGGGGAGGAGCATTGCAAGAGAGCTGTGTGGAAGGCAAGACAGAGGTCCCCAAATGCAGCAGAAAGGGCAGAAGAGTTGTCAAAGAATGAGGGAGAAAATTGGGAAGGTCAAGCATGTGAGATCAAGACAAGGTGAAACCTTGTGGCACCTTTATGTTGTGTAAGGGACCACATAGCAAGTTGCGGTCCAACTATGCATGGAATTTCAATGCTCCTTGGCTCTTGTTTTTACACCCATTGCAGAGCTAAGCCCTGAGTCGATTTGTCTTGCAAGCAACTCTCCTTGTACCACTACACAGTACATTGCCTTTTATTGGATTGTGTTTCCTGGCGAGCACATCTGAGATATCCACAAACGAAAACTGAATTCACAGTAACAGGATCCACATTTCCCTATAATCTCATTCAGGTCCTGATGCTGTCTAGATATGTGGTTTCTTCTATAAGAGTGAATGCCTTCACAGATTTAACTAATTCATGCTCAAGAGCCTCTTGTTGAATGTTCAGCTTGAACAGTCACATGAAGCCACCTTCTTTCCCATCTCCCATTTCAGAAGTGCAGTGTCCTCCCAAATGCTTTTTGGTGCCCAGATATCCAGTCTGAGGTTTTTCATGCTGTTTTTCCTATCCTGTGGTTTTAAAAGAACAGAGTAGGACAGAACATTCCCCTCCCCCATCACCCCCCTCAAATTTTAATTCAGGATAAGTGAAATGCTTCCTTTAGGCACTTTTTTTCTAGGCAAGCTTTCAAGTGAAATATTTGATTGCATTAATGCAAACTTGCTGCTGTGTATTTTATTAAAGGGTAAAGCTAATTATTATGCCTTTTTAAAAATACTGTGTTAAATAGAACAGTCTAATACTAGAAATTTCTCAATGAAGTTATTAAAAACATTATGGCAAATTATACCAATAAAACTAATGAGGCCATTCACACTTTTATGTAGTGGAATTGGAATTAAGAAGCCAGCCTAGGAAATAATTTTAGCTAGCTCCGATCATACATAAGTATGCAGTAAATACTAAAATAACACAAAAATTTCTATACAGTGTTTAGAAAAACAGGAAATAATACATTATGTAAATACATTTCTGATCATGAAGGTAGGGAAGGTAGCATTCATATTAAAAAAAAATGGAAGCTGTCTAATAAATAAAGGGTGTGTGAAATGTAAGCAAAGGCTGTGGATGAGTATCCTCAGCTGTGGTATTGTGTGTTCTGTTCCTGGATTCCTGACAGGAAGTTTCTGCTGTTTCTGATCTCTGCTTCCCTCCTCTTTCTGCCTTTTATGGGCACCTCCATGTTCACTCACACTCTTTTCTTTCCTCACCTATCTCTTTTTCCTACACAGCACTCTGTGACTCTCCTGCACCACAATTTTCTATTTTCACTGCCTTCTCTTCCTGATCACTTGTTTTTATTTCTCTGTCCCTGCCCATGATTCCCATTCAGGCTATTTACACCCTGCACCTTCTGACTCTCCCAGTAGCCCACCTTACTGCAGCTCCCTTTCTTCTCCCCCACCTTTTATTTCCTCAGGAATTCCTACTCCCTTTTCTAGAACACTCCTGTTTTGCAGCTGCCTGAGGACTGCAATTTCTCACAACAGTCTGCATTTGCACTGACAGTTTGCTCTATGGGCCCACCAACAAAGACTGGGGTCTTCCATGTCTGGCTTCTACCTGAGCTATGTCCATTCATCTCTTCTCCCCACTTTTCCTCACCCTTATCTTTTGTTTCCTGCAGTCATCTTTAGTGACAGGTACTCTGCAAGGAGCCACTTTCTTTTGTTTTTCTTCTTTATTCAGTCCTTGTCGCCTTTCATCATGGAGTCAGTTTGGTGCTGTTACTGACCTGCTGAACCCTTGATCTCTTTCACACACCTATTAATCAAGCTGCAAGAGGAACTGTCAAGAATCAAGGCAAGTATGAAGCCCAGTCTCCCCCCAGATCTAGGAGATATTTTGGGATGTTTTACCATATGGGTTCACAACATGGCTTTGGGATGGATGGATGGATCGATGGATGAGTTATCTGTGGTGGTAGAAATCTACAGTTTAAATAAATAAACACAATTCTCTTGTACAGAATGCCACTTCTGTATCCCAACTGCAATGTTGGTTGCATCACCCCATGACTGTTCAATGCTGCTCTGCACAAGGATACAAACAGGTTCTGTGAAAATGAATACAAAACATCACTGGAGACTCAACCCATAGTTCAATGTAACTTACATTTCTGCATTCCCAAATCTCAGTGTGCCAGATATCCTGTAAGTGCAATACCATAGGCAAAAGACAATTGATTTAATTGATTCTTATTGTTTGACTTCCCAGCTGCAGACTGAAATTCCTGCATAAATGGTAAAACAGATCTCTTGGCAAAGGACAGAGAGATTGATTTAGCAATTGGGAAAGAAGGGAAGAAACTTCCTCTTGAGGGAAGAAAACTGGGAAACACATCTAAAACTGCATTAGAAAACTGTTCTCCACAGGTACCAAAGCAAAAATCAGTCAGCTATCCCACCTGCCTCCTTCCTCTGACCTCTCCCCCATCAAGGACCAAGAGGCAGGCATCCTTACAGCAATTAGACTTAAGCAAACAAAACAAATTGAAAAGGTCATGCGTGTGTTACTTAAGTGTAAGAACAGGCCTCTTGCATCAGCATTTAGTGAGCCAGCATGCGAGAATGATGGATGGAGAATCTGGGGTAAGGGAGATAAGAAAGTGTCCTCACTGTTGAAGCCCCCATTGAGTTTGATTGGAATATGTGAGCAAGAGACTTGCGAGGAATATGGAGCTGATAATCAAAAACATGGCAGGGAAACAGATGTTGCCTGCTTTGGAGACTCTCCTTGCACATTCAACACAATGGAAAGGGCTCAGATAATAAAACAGAGAGGATCCCAGCAAGAAATATAGTGTGCTGACACTTTTATGACCTGAGATGCTTACAAAATACAGAAATGGCGTTTTGTTTGCTTTCCATGCGCAGCTTGATATCACATGCTCAGCTCTCTCTGCTGCCACTCGGAGTCAGGAAGGACGATATATTTTCCTTTCCAGATAAACCTAGTGATTTTAGTCAGGTGCAGAAAGCAAATAAATTACATAAGAAGACTTTCTGTATCTATTAATCAAGAGGCTTGTCATTTTCCAGGCCTTGATCCACATGAAAGAAAGTGAGGAGGGGGAGGAAGATGTAGGAATAAAGGAGGATGTGGAAGGGAGCAGAAAGAAGATTCTTGCTGAAGCTGTTTGAGAGGTTTCTCATAGCACGAAGGACCACAGCCTAGACAAACATACTGAAAAAGAACTCCCTACCCTCTCCTTTTGAAGTTTTTCCTCTGCAAGCCAAGGGGGAGTGGTCCAAAAGCAGAAAAGTATGTACCAGGAATATTCCATTAGGCTTTTGGGGAAGTTATTTCCACATTTCCTTCTTCTTTTGAATGCTGCGAGGAAAAACCTTGCTGTTGATAAAAAGGAGTCACATTCAACACATACTTGGAAGTCCCTTTCCAGCATACAGCCAATTATATGTATTTGTGTACTATACAAATACAGTATTTGTATATACTGTATTTGTGTACTATAGCAATAGGGTTGGGTACTTACACAGACAAAGGAGGAGATAATTTTCAGTGCAGAGCACAATAATTCTAATATTAAATAGAGAGGTATTTGGAGAGATGGACTCAGTAGTTTGCACGAGAAACAGGCTCTATTTCCCTCTCAGAAACTGACCTCACATATAACATTAACACAAGGCTCAGAAGAATCTTATTAAGGCAGTCATCTTTACTTTCTTCCTTGGATCATTCTGAATGTAAATCAATGAATATTTATAGCATTTTTGAGATCTTCCAACAAAACAAGCTAGAAAAGCATAAAATTACTGTATGGAGGGACTGAATTATTGCTGCAGACCAAACATGAATCAGAATAACATCCCACATGGAAAACTGTCAGGAAAGTTCTTGAACCAGGAACCTGGTTCATGGCCAAAGAGTAAATCTGGTTCTGTCTGAATCAGCTGCCTGAGAAAAACTGTCTGCACACTGCTAGATAATCATGTAGTGACAATACGGGCAAAGAAATTTTTAGCTGGAAGGCTTCTTACTAAGGCTAACCTCAGCTTAGGGAAGCTGGTCTCCTCAGGCTCCCTCTGCCACCTTTGACAAGAGGATGGCTTTTCCCAGAGGCACCCTGGATGACCGGAGATTGAGTACTTCTGCATTGCTTCCTGGAGCTGCCTACACAACTGTGTGTCTCTCATCTCTCTAATTTCTGCACAGAAATGGACACCTGAACAGTTTGTACCCACAGCTAAAGTATTGTAATTGGAGCAATGCTTCGAGCTCTGGTGTCCATGCCCATGACAGAATGGTCAAAATTGGAATGGATTCCAAAAAATTCCAGAAAATAATTTAATGACTAATATGAGGTCAGGAATATCTGCTGTATAATGAGAAGGGAAGAAATGCAAACCTACCTTCCCCAAGAGATGTTTTGAGATGGGATTTGAACTATAACTACAAATAAGTATGAGGGGAAGAGGCATCTGATAAGAAAGAGCTCTTTAGCTTAGCAAGAAAAAAGACTATGAGAGTTACAAATTTGGATTGGAAAGGATTTCTAATTAAACAATGAAATCACCTTCTGGGAGACATGAGAGATTTTCCATTACAAAAATGCCTTACATCAAAACTGAAAAGATTTGTAAAGGGTATGCTATAACTCAACCATGAGCTACTAAAGTCACTGAAAAAAAATTCTAAACCCTTTAGGTTTACAACTTTGATCTTAAATCCTGTAGAGGCCTACAGTTTTTTGTAACTCTGCCAATAACCTCTTAGCTTGTTGGCAGTCTCTGTGATAGGTAATATTCAAGATCAACCAAAGATGATCCTGTAATTTTTATTCCTACTTAAACATATGTTGTCAGGCAGATAATGGGAACACCGAAAATACCAGATAACAAACATTTCTTCTGCATATCCCTGTTGAAAGGGAGTCCAGAAAACAGCCATCAATTCTTTCATAATTAATGGCAACACAGTAAAGTTTCTTAATTGGATACCTGCACTCCTCAGACAGGGAATTTGTTTCTAGATTTACGTTGTGACTTGCTACATCTATGCCTTCTGTGGGTCCTGAGAGATGTAACACAATACCAACCACAAAACTTTTTCCTCAAATGAGTTTCTTGTAGATGTATTTGTTTGTTTACTTTTAATTAAGAAGTGATGTACTTGTTTCCATTACATTTTCTGTTCTGGAGATGTCCAATAGCTTAATTAATAAGCCTCTCATGCAACATTTTCTTCTGCCTTAACAAGGTTTTCCTGAAGTGCTCACTTTAGTATAATATTTATCTCTCTCCCAGCACTCTGGCCATGTTCTTGAGTTCCCTGCATGCAGCATTCCCATTCTTTGTTCAGGCAATTACTTGTAGGTCTTGAAGAATCAAATGTCATTCAAGATGACAAGTAATACATTGAGTTTGGGTCTCAGGAAGGCTTTCAATCCATATATATTCATTTTCCCAGTAATCTCAGCTTCTCACTTAATTTTGCCACCATTTTTTGTATAGCTCCATGGTATTCCAATTGTTTTTCAATTAACTAACAAGTTCTGGGATAGAAAGATGCAGAATTTGCAGTGTAAAAAATTCACTTTGGAAAAGCGTGTGTAGAATTTAGAGACAAGATATTTGACAGGGCAGCATCACAATGTGAATATGCCATGACAGTGAGAATCGGATTTCAGGGCTACCCATATACACCCTGTTTATTCCTTCTGGTTCAGTCAGTGATTATCTGTGTTTTGCTCTTTTGATTATCAGTGTTTTGCAACAGAAAACAGCATTGAAGGTGTTACAGATGATTACATTCTGTTGTGTTCCAATTTTGTCTTCTGGTTGTCCATGATGGAACCATCACACATCTGCAGTGTGCGAGTGATAGGCTGGGAGGTGTAAATACACCATTCAGAGGTTTATTTACAATGGCTGGAAATCCTGCCACAAAATAACGCCCAGGTGGGAGTTCTGTGAGAACGTGTAGGGAATTGTCAGGCAACAGGGATGTGGGTGCTTTGTCCACACATTTCCTCAAGCTCCAAAACCAGTGCACCCACCTGACAGAAGCAAGTTATATCACAGAATATAAATTTCATTTCTCCACATTGCAGGGATATCCACCACACTGGTCACAGCTGTTTATACCATGCTTTCTTTAATTTTATTTGATTTATACAGTAGACACCCTATGCTGCCTAGGCATACCCCACCAAAATAATAAAAGAAAAAGCAAGATTTTGCTCCACATTTTATCCTCACTCTCTCTCCTTCTTCCACTTCATAACCACAGATGTTTATTCATTCTGGGTGAACTGTGTTTTCCCAGCAAATGAGGCTAGCTTGATTTCATGTCATCCTTTTCCCTTGTAGGTTTTACTAGAACGTAAAGACAAAACAAATAATTTAAAACATTTCTCTCTACACCAGTCCTGATACTCAACCTTTCCATCTGCTCAAAGGCTTGATTTAAAGTCTCCAGCTACTGGAAATTCCACCATGTGCCTAAATAAGTTGCTTCAGTGGTAAACTGACTCCACAGCCATGCACACGCTTGATAGCCAATCTCGATTGGACCAGATTTGGCTTTCAAACACCAGGCAACTCTTGCCAGAGTTGCAAACTATCATACAAGGTGCATTCCTTAAAATACACGCCCTATTGATTTTTAAAATCTAAATGGTATTACTGTGGCTCAACTTAAGCTTGTCCCTTGGAAGGTTTAGCACCTCTGCTGTATATATGGAGGTTGATGTCTTATTATAAAATGCTAACAGAAATTTTTATGAAACACTCATATTTCTAGAGGAAAGCTTCATAAATTTGGAATGTGATTGGACCAGTGCACCTCTGGCTGTCAGAGGTGTATATTCCACAGATGGCTGGCAATATTGTTGCTGATTCTGAAATTATCTTGGCTGGATCCAGAATCAAAGAATCTTGAACTTCTTTTGGTTTTTCTTTTTTGGTAGCTAATATATGTGACACTTTTCCCAGCAGGATTGCAGAGGCCAGAAATCAGCCTGTTGCAGCAGTAAATGGACTCATCTGTTCACATTATCCATAAACCAATGAAATTCACAGAAGCAACAATTCCCACACAAAGGATGCAACTTATGCATCCAACATACAGAATTTATACACCTCACACTCCTCATATAATGTGCATTCTCAGATCAATATTTTTCTCCTCTCAAGGTGTCACGATCCGCCACTGCAAGCGGGGTTCGTGATGGTTCGTTTTAAGGATCTCAGAGCGCAAAAGACACAGCGGGGGACAACTCAGTTTGCTCAATCACAAATGCACCTTTATTTAGTGCCAACAAATGCGATAGTAGGGAGAGAAATTAAGAATAGTAAGAAAGACAGAGAAAGAGGGGAAGGGGATTATAGCTACCAACGTGGAGGGACGAGTCCTCGAGGCTTAGAGATGCCTATAGACGCGAAGTCCTCCAGTGGGGTGATCACGAAAGTGTGCAGGGTCTCCAGAGCTTTTATAGGTTGTCAAGGCGAGAGCCAAAGCGAGGGGCACGGAGCCAAAGCAGGAACCACCTGTGTTGAGGTTGGGTGCTCAGGAACAAGCTGCAAACTGTACCTCTGGTACGGACAGAACAGTTCGGACAAGCAACCTTGGCTCAGTCCACTGTGACCAGTTCCATTGTTCTTGCACCCCGTTCTCATGGTGATGCATACCAGTCCTTCTGAGACTTGGCAAACGTTCCACCTCAGCCAGGCCAGGGGCTCCTTTCAGAGTCTGGGGTCTCAGCTCTCCATCACTGGAGACAGTCGTGAGGCATATCACATCCCTGGACAGACTCTGACACAAGGCAACTAGTGATATCTATACCCAGGCGCTCTGCTGGACAACTACAGGGATGGGAGTAAGTCTTTTTGAGGTATCATTCTGACCATGGAGCATGATATAACACGTTTCAAAAGTGCTTAATTCCTGTTTGCTTGTAAGTTTAAAAACAGGTTCTCTCTGGTGTTCAAGGCACCTCTTACAAAGACACTTCAATGTTTTAGAATGAGACTGCATCTTGATAGAAAGATTTCAGTTGAAGTACTGTTCACCACAGAATTGTAGGAAGTTAGGTTTGGAAAGGAAACTCAATGATTTCCATTGCATTTCATACAAATTTTGGTCACATGGTCTTCTCTGAAGCAAGAATACATCATCCTGGTTAATTTATACAAGTGGAAGTTAAATGTCATGCAATTCTTGGAAGTATGTTGATGGGGAAAAGATACCCAGTGAAGGACAGATAAAAGCAAAAGGAAATCTAGTGACTGGAAGCCGAAGGAAGATCATCTCAGAGTATAAATTAGATTATATTCTTGTCCATGAAAATAGCCATTGAAGCCACTTACCCAAGCAACACTTCATCAGCTGACCCTTTCAAATAAAAACCAGAATGTATTTCTAACAGCTAATTTAGAGATAAAGCAGAAGATACCATTCTATTGATGGAACCACCAAGTGCAATTCCTTGGCCTATCTTATGGAGAAGCCTACACTACCAATATTGTAGGGGTTACTCTGAGCTTCAAGATCTCTGGGAATATCATCAGTGTCCTGGGTTTACAGGGCTCTAGTTTTTATTTTGCCTCCTCTGTTTTAAATAGGCTGATTTGCAGCTTTTAACCTCATGCAGCTTCTTTATGTCTAAAGTGTCTCTCTTTTTGTGTTGAGCTGCTTCCTTCCGTGTACAGTGCATCATCAATGGAAAATTTTGCTCCTTTTTAAAAACACTGACCCAGGCAGAGAGCAAAATATGGTTCTTTTTAGCTCACTGAGATGATGACATTTTCCTCTCACATAGCTTTCCCAGTAAGTGATATTTCAACATCCTCCTTTGACAGTGAAGAGAAAAAAACACCTTCAGAGAACCTGCTTCTCACCAACTGGCATATCCCCACTGAAAACTGGCCTGGAATGCTCACTGTGACTTCCTTGAGCTGCAGAAGGACTGGTGGATGTGGGAGTGCTGAGTGAATGAGGGTGTGCATCATATATTCAGAAAACACTGAATTTTTGTGTATGTGTGGGTGGGGATGATGTCTCTATTAATGCCTGAGTGGGTGAGACCTTAAACAAACTGGAGTTTGTCACTGTTTGGGACACAGAGCCTGCAGCACCAGTGAAATCAATGTGTGGGTGCTGTAACTGGCAATCAAGAAGCACGTCTTCCCAGAAAGACCTGTAATTTTTAGGTGGTGTAAATTTTAGAATGTGGACACATTGACATGCTTTACATCCCTGATCGAGGTAGCAGTGGATGAGTCTTCACAGTCTAAGGAGTTTTCACAAAAATAAAAATATCCTTTCTTCCCATCCACCCTTTCCCTAGTAATTTCTCCACATAAGTTTCAAACAGTAAGCATGTGAGAGAAAGAGCTTTTCTGACCTGGTGAGAAATGTGACATCCAAGTTTCATTCTGTTTCTCTCAAAGCTTAGCTAAACAGTCTGCAATTACCCCAACTAACACCTCTGGGAAGCCAGAGCTAAGGTTGCATATGTTCCCTGTAATTTAGGAACTTGATAAAAATATGGATAATGTTGGTTAAATAAAATGAATCTGGATTGTAAGAAATGGGAGGTAAGATTAGAGATAAGAATATGCTGGAAAGGACAGAAATGCAGAACCAGCAGGGAGTGTAGAGTTCTCTGGAGTACACCTTTGAATATTGTGTATCTACGCAGGAGATCATAGCACCTGTTAAATTTAATACATATTAAATATTGTCATATCTTATATATCTGAGCAAATGTAGCATACCTTCATATTTTGCTGGCAGCTTACAATTCCCAGATTTCAGTTTATGTTACAGAAAGTATGTATTCAATTCCCAATGAAAAGCTGATTTAAAGGGCACTACTGGGAATTGTAAGGAGATTAAATTGTTTTAATATTTTCTGTACATGGAAGGGGGAATTTAAACGGGAATCTGGGAATCTTTTTTCCTTTTGTGAGCTGCAAAGGTCAAGATTTTGCCATAGATACAAGAGTTGGAAGAGAGTTTCTGGTTGTGTAGATGTCCACATGTCCTGGGTGGGAACTAAAGATGTTCTTAAATCACATACAATGCACATTGATGGCTCATCTTGTCAGTGTACACAGGGATTGCAGATCTGTGTGGGTTGTTTTCATTACTGCAAATGGAAGACATGCAACAAGAGGAAAACAGGCTACAGATTGCTGAGACCTTGAACTTGCTGAGGTTTTAGATTTGTACATTACCTCACTGAATTTCCATTAAGCCTACTTACTTTAAATTCTAGTCTTTCACCATTATTTTTCATTCTTCAGATATGAATTGTATTTTCTTAATTTTAATTTAATTTAGGCTGTTGTAGTGCTCATTTTTCTGTGGAAGAAGTGTCACTCCTTTCTAGAATAAAATTAGTCTTATGCAAAAGGCCAGTGCAAGGTCCAATTTATATACCAGGGTAGCACATGAAATCTGTGTTGGCAGCTGTGATCATGTTCTGCCCTGACTGTCACACTCTTCTCCTGGCAGCACTGCATCACACTACCCATCACTGTCAACTTTTGTGTAATAAGAACTTAATGCAAGCCTTGCTTCCAGCTTTACTCCTCACAAAGCTCTGGCCCTCATGGCAGACCATACCCACACCATTTGTGAGTTATTCGTTTGTACAAGAGAGGAAAAGGAAAAAGAGAGAAAGAAAAGATGGAGAGTTTCCTCTCCACTGTTCTCACTCCCAAGATAAAACAATGCATATTTTATAGTGTTTTATGTTTTATTTTTTAGCATTCTATGCAACATTTCCTGTTCTTCTGATAGGAACTGATCTTGGCAAGAATAAAAACCATACTAATAGCTGGCTGCTGGCCCAGGGAGAGAGCACCTGAGATCCTCAACTACAGCAGACAAAGCCCTCTGAATCTTTGGCTTGATGGCACTATGAAGGAAATACAGAGCTCCCTGTCACCTTATCTTAGTTTAAAACTACTAGGGTAAATTCCCCCATATCCACTGAGAATTCAACCTATGCTGTATTCAAAAAGGGAAGCTACAAAAAACCTTAAATATGTCATACCTGGCTGAGGTGGTCTTCTTCAGGCTCAAAAAAATCGACAAGCAAAATTCCTAAAGGCATTCATAGGTTTATTTAACCTTCAAACTTTAACCAAACTAATCAGAGGAAATAGTCAGTGATGAGATCATCAGAGAAAAAGATTGTAAAATGGAGCTATGAAACACATTGGTGCAAATAACTAATGCATTTGCCCAGAAAAATACCATTTGAGGTTAATCAAAATTATTCATAAATCCACGCTGAATTTAGCAAGTCTACAGAAATTTTGAGGCGGGGAGTGAGGGGGGAGGGGACAGGAAAATAACAATTTTGAGATTTTCTTGATAAAAATTTTGATTTTTCCACAAAATATTTTTGTTTTGAAATTTGCCTAGAGTTAATAGTCTTAAGACTAAAAAACAATTCACAAAATTTTAATTAATTCTCTGCTTTAGTATTGAGGAAAAAAAAAGACATCTTGAAAAAATGTTTTATTTTGCTGGGAGAAAAAAAAATTGTATTAGTAAAAAAAAAAAAAATCAGTGCTATTGATGCAGAATTCAAGCTGAAAAACCACCTATTGATAAACCATTCAAAAACCAGCATTCAACACTGAACACCCATGGGTTTGGCTCAGCTTGGCCCAGGCCTTTCCCTAACTCTCAGTTTCTGGAATTGAGAGGTGATGGATGGAAGGCTGTCCCTTGGTACACACCACAGCTCAGTCCGGGAAGGGAGAAAGACAACCAACCAAAAAGGGCTGTGCTTTTGATTGATTTTACTCTCTGGGCCCCAAGAAGAACCTGAAAACCTAGACTGTGGGGAGAAAACCCATGATTTTGGCAGATCTGGAATTTTCCAGCCCATGTGCTTTTGAGTCATGACATGCCAAAAAAATTGTGTAAAAAAAAAAAATCTGTTTGAAAGAATGCTTCAGTTTCTGTACAAGTCCAAAAATGCCTCATCCAATTTGTCTCAAATTTTCCAGAAAACTTCTGCTCTGACATGAGATCATATATATGAAATGTAAGACAGACTGGTTTATAGTTTTGGCAAAGCTGGGGAGGAAGACAAATTGGATTGTACTTTTAAAGAGAGAATTAGGGTCTCATCTTTGAATTATCACTTATTTAGGCAAGTCCTGCCTCTCATGACACTTTAATCATTAGAAATTATTAAAAGAGTAGTAAATATGTTACTGGGGACTACTTTGCACTGGCAAAGAGATCATAAAACATGTAGGAGGAGGATGAGACATAAGGAAAATAGGGATGTGTGGGGAGACCTCAGAGAATAAAGAGGAAGTAGTTACAAAAACTTGTGTGCCTGCTGTGTGCAAGGAAGGGCTGACAGGGATCTCAGGGGACACTGTGGTGCAGTAGGATTTTAAGGACCATAGAGGACAGTGAAGGTCAGAAGAGAAAGAACAAAGAGATGCTGAGAGGCTGGGGAGGTGAAGACCCTCCTGAGGAAACAGAAAGAAATAAAAAGTAATTTTCTCAGAGAGGATTTAATGACCAGAGACATCACAAAACAAAGTGAAAGGAAAGACATTTTATGCCTTTGCAGGAATCATACATCCATAAATATTTAGAATTGAATGGGTTAATCACTTCCGAGGACGTGGGACACCCATTTTGCCAGGATTTGTACTGCAGTAAAGCTCCGGTACACCACCACCCACCTTGCTGCCAGCTCCTTCTGCACTGCAGGGAAACTATCACTGCTCCTCTGGGTGCACCCAGGCAAGCACTGCTAAAGGGAAAAGTCAACATTTAATTAGTCAAAAATTTAATTAGTGAACAATGGTCTCAAAATACCTTAGGAGCAGCTTATAGTGTTTGGAACATGCATAAGGATGATTGGACAATACAGAACAGGGTAAGATCATCCACTTATGCTTTCAGCATGCTGAAGGTCACCACCTTAAAGAAATGAAACACTTCAAAATAAAATACAAAATTATAAAATACAGTAACAAGTAATAATCTGCAAAGGAATAATTCTATGCTACAGACCCACCAACTCGTCTTGAACTCCTTTGAGTGCCTTGGGACTATAGCTTTTATTACTTTTTGTCATGATTTCATTTTTCCTTCGCAAAGAAGAAAATCTCTGTTACTCTTGGAAAGACATGGGAGGGAACCAGAGGTGTCATGCAGCTCCCTGCCAGAAACACATATGAAGGCAGCCTACTTTGGCAGGAGGAGGATGACTGGCTCTGCCTGTCTAGCCACATATGTTTCCTGGTCTTTATTCTCCCCAGCGTTACCACATGTCACAAAGTACGTTACAGAGCCTTAAGAGGAATTGCAGGCTTCCCACCCAAACAAAAACACAGAAAACCAACCCTGCAATTAAGTGTCCGTAACAAATTATGAGGTCTGAGGATGGGTTGCTGCTCCTCGGTTGACAAAATTCATTAAGACTTTTGACTTTTGCACTTTTTTTAGGGATGAGGGGGATTAGGGAGGAGGTTTGGTTTATTTTTTCCCTAATCACTCTGCCTTTCAAGGGGAGAGCCAGGACCATGGGCATTTAGGTGATGTCACCTGCTAGGCAGCAGCCATATGGAGAACGTGAAATAGAAGTTTTCTATCCAGCTCCTGGCAAACCTGTGGGGGATGCTGTGTGACTGCCTGAAGCAGTCCACTGAGATACAACGGGATGATCTCCCTCCTTTCAGATTTGCAAAGGCACCTCTGGCACAGCCCGTGAGATCAATGTGTGGGCAGACATCTTATCCCATGAACCCTCTCTCAGCCTTTGTTTCCAAGGGCTGGTGTCCAGGAAAGGCCTACATTCACTGAAAGGAAGCAGAAGGCAGAACCATAATGAACCTCCCCAGTCACCAAAGCAGGCAATCACATAATGTAATCCTTTTTAAATATCTACTAGCTCCATCTTAGAGTTTGTTCAGCTTCCAGTTTCCATTATTCCTACTGATGCTTTTCCTCACTCTTCCAATTCACAGCACATGTTTGCTCAGAGCCATTTATTCTTGTGCCAGGACGGTCACTCTGCTTATATGGCTTTTCTGTACCCTGGCTGCTCAACCCTGGATTATGCACAGAAAATATTAGTATTTTCTTCCTGGTCTTCTAAAAACTCAGTTAAAAAAGACAAATTATCTTGGTGTCCACACATAAGACAGGCTTTCTACTGACAGCCATGCCAGCCAGGCATCCTCTACAATTTTACTTCCAGTTTAGGCTTTGCCAGGCATAAACTGTGTTTTCACTGAACTCTTGTATCATGATATTAAAAGTCAACATCTGGTAGAAATGTTTCAGTACACTGTAGGATGACATATGTTTTCTCCACATTCATATCCCACTGGCAACTCACAGCCAACCTGCAATGAGGTAAACCCTTGGTCTTTATCCTGCTCTGAAACAACCTTGCCCTCCTCTTTCCATGCACCAATATTTACAGCCTTTTGCTTTTTCCTGTGTAAAACACGATCCTTATTGTGCTCATGGTGTCCCCAGGTCTGTGCCATCAACAAAGCCATCATTGCCTTCCTATGCTTTGTACATTACTGAAACCATTAGATGAGATCCATCCCATCCCTATATGCAGCTCCCACTCTCCTCCTTTTCTGAGAAAGCTTGTCCTGGGAATCACTCGATTTTGAGCACATCATGGAAAAATGTTGTCCAGCCAGGGAGCTCAACCTCTAAGAGAGAACAGGAACTTGAACTACATGGCTTGTAATGCAGTACACAAACTCATTTTATTAATGAAATATAGTTTAAAAAAACACCAACAAAAACAAACAAACAAACAAACACCACAACAAAAATAACAACAACAAAAAAAGAAAACATAATTCAGGGATATTGCAATGTGTTATAGAAATGAAGATGTCAAAAAAAATTATCTTCCTGGGTAAAGCTTTTCAGAACTTCCACTCTGGAGGAAAGTGGATGATCTGAGCATTTGATATGCTGATGGTAAGGCTATTTTTAGGAAAAAAAAAGTTACTTAAATATATATTTCTATTCTGTATTAAAGTTCAAAATTACAGTGAATCATCCACAGTAGACTTAAAAAGATTCAACTGGAAGACAAATGGTAATATATTCACACACTGAATGATAAAAGTGACAGTTTGCATAGATATAATTTCATAAACAAATGGGAAAATGTAGGCTGGATTGCAAGGTTGCCAATGAGCAGAATTTGTAATAAGGAGTAAGATGTCTTTGGATTATGACCCTATTTTTTACCATAGGAGTTTAACTTTTACCTTGCTGGAGCAAACTGTGAAAAGAGCAAATGTCTGTAGCTGTAGCACCCCTCTTTCCTGCTCTACTACGTAAAACTCGAGGAATGAAGCTGGTTGTTCTCACACA